>AMCV02000024.1:234945-249242 GCA_000350065.2 Colletotrichum orbiculare MAFF 240422 | reverse complement strand
ATTTTTAGAATATACTCCTATTTTATAGAAAACTTAGTCTTTTCTCTAGATATTATTATTCAAACTTATACTATATATAAAACTATTCAAAAGATCTACTAGAAATATATTAAGTATATTATTAATACTACTTTAGTAATATATTATAATTTAGATATTTTATATATTATAATCTTTCTATTCTAATCCTTAGTATATATATAAGAAGAGAAAAATAACTAATAAGACTTATACTGTTTTCTTACTTTATATAATAAGATATATATTCTTGAATTCTTTTATAATTCTTAAAGGTTTCGATCTATAGCTATAAAACTATATTTTAAGAGTAGTAACTAAGAGATCCTACTAGGCTATATTTTCGAGGTACTAATGCCTAAAAGTATCTTTGAGAAATCTATAAGTACCTATATAGCTACTACCGACTTATACTCACTCTACGAATACTTTGTGAAACTTAGTACTACTAATGAAAAACGCCTTATGATTGATATTATAGTGTTAAGGTAGTTGTATTAATACTACGAATTCTATGAAGTATAGTAGATTAATAGAGATAATAATATTACTAATATTTTTATAAAAAGTATACTAAACTATACTTTCAAGAGATTTATTAATTCGAACTATATAACTATTTAAATAGAGAGATAGGTAATTTAAGTAAAATAGATAAATAGGTATTTGAATATTATTAAAGTAAAAGGGTATAGATTACTAAGAGTACTATTCTTTATATAAATAGGTAGGTATTAAGATATATAATAAAAAGAAAAGTTACTAGTATTAATTATACTATACTATAAAGTATATAATAATTATATATATTATTATATATACCCATTTGACGTAGTAGTTTAATATCTAGCTGGCTTTTACCGTTTTACAGCAAGAGCAATAGGTTCGAATCCTGCAGCAGGCAAGTATAACCGGTAGTTACAGATCTTCTAGTTATATAAACTAAGTATAATAACTACTACTAACTATCAATATTATCAATAGCTATTAATAGTTAGTAATTATTAATAGCTAGCGACAAATATCTATAACTAGTAGTAGGCGTTATATAATAACTTATTACAATCCTTTAAAGAGTAATTACGATAGATATAGGCTTATACCTATCCTATTGATCAGATATCATATTAATTAACTATATTTACTACTTATAGTTTCCTCTATTTAAATAGTTCTTTAGTACTAAGAATATCTATAGGATAAATAAGGCAAGAGCTAACTACTAAGTATAGCTTCCTTTAAAGGGTCCCAAGAGGCATATAACTTTAAATAGCTCAAAGACTTTCAATACAACTATATATTATTATTATATATAGTAGTATACTTTTTATATCTTATTAGTAATAAGTACTAAGTACTTAGTATTAGTTATAACTAATTATATAGTAATTAGTAAGTAAATACTATACTATAGATCTAAAGCTTTATATAATACCTTATACTATATAATATAATAATAATAATAACGAATAACTAGAATACTACTTTATACCTATACGGCAAGATTACATATAGTATGCATTACCCTCTAGATAAATTAATAAAGATAATAGAAAAGGTGACTTAAACCTAATAATAATAATAATAATAGGAAGATTAGCTCTCTTATTAAGACTATAAAGAATTACTTAAATAAGAAATAGTACTGTGATGGAATATTAACTAGTCTTGAAAGAATAAACTATATATAATATATAATTAGTAATATTAAATAATATTTCATAATTATTATTAAGGAAGTATATAATTATAGCTTTGAAAATTTAGATCCTTAGAAGGAGAGAGAATTATGAAGATATATAAATAAAGCTCAATAATATACTTAGCAATTAGCCAGCTATGACTACTAGGGTAGTAAAAAGAATTTTTAGCTAAAGGATTATAATTTAAATCCTTCAAATAGTAGTCTATATAGTAATATAAACCCTATCTATGTATTTAATCTTTTCCTTATTAAGACCTTTAAAATCATAGGGTTAAGAGATTTTTAAGATTTCTTAAAGATAAGATAAAATGAAATGCTAAAAGTAAAGTATTCTATAACCTATTATTTTTCTATATCTATACTTCTATAATAAATTCGAAATCCCCTTAAAGTCTATATAGCTATTTATAAAAGGAAAAATATAAGATAAATATAGTAATATTTACCTATAACCCCTAAAACTAAAAATATTAGTTTATTTGATTAAACCTGAATAAAATTATTCTAAAAGCTATAATTGATATGTATATTTATATACATTTAGAACATCATTATCTAGCTTTTCTATAAGTTACTTTACTAAGCTCAAAGTCTCAGAAACTAGATATCAAATAGATAATATTTTACTATTAATATATTATTAGAATACTAATGACTAAATATTTTAGTGTATTATAATAATTTAACTATAGGATTCTAAAAGCTATCAATCTTTATTAAGAATATCTATATTTATACATATAAATTACTTATATATTAACTTTATTTAATACATTAAGATTATTTACTAATAGGAAGAAGTTGAATCTGGTTATACTAATATAGAAATTATAGGTTAGCTTATATTAATAATAGACAACTTCTTATTCATAGTATAAAATCTTATTTTAAGGATAAATAGACTTCGGTTCATAATAAGGATATTAAGATTATATATATTAAAATTATAATGAATATTGAAATAGAATACTTATAGTTAGTAGTAATTAAATATCTCGAGATACTTAAGTTATATATAGTTATAAAGATATAAGGAAATAGGGATATAAGGATATAAAAGTATAAAAATATAAGGTTATTATAAAAGAAGTTATTAGTTATTTATTATTAAAAAGATAATATAAGACAGGTATACTAACTATTATAACTACGAAGAATTCAATTTTAGATTAACAAACATGTAGCTAAAATAATTAGTAGGGGGGTAAGAGAGCTAAAGTTATACTTTAGGATTTATATATCTACTAATAGTCGCAATAGAAAGTAAGCTATTACCCCCTTCTATACTTATTGATTCAAATTATTATATTATTATAGTTATCTTATATTTCCCTAATACTATTAATAAGATCTAAAAAAGAAGATATAACTTAAAATACTAAGTTAGTTCAATATATATAATTAGCATTAATTTACTATATCTTAATTATACGTAATCCTCGAGGATTTGTAACTTTAGATATATATTTCTCGGATATAGTATAATTAGAAAATAATAATTTCCCTTTAGTAAGATTCTAGAAATATCTATAAATTTAAACTTCTAATAATCTTATCAAATGTTAATCTTCACTGATAAAATAAATAGCTATAGTCTAATAATTAGTTTAGTTAATATATATAATATTATAAGAATATAGCTAAAAGCCTTAACAAGAAAAGTTTAGATATATAAGTAGGGTCTATATTACTATATAGACTATTACTTGAAGGATTTAAGATATAATCTTTTAGCTAACAATTCTTTCTAATACTTCAGTAGTTATATCTAGCTAGTTATTAGGTATATTATATAGTCCTACTAGTATATCCTTATAACTATTCCTCTTTCTAAAAGCCTTGGTTCTTAAGGTTTTAATTGTATACTTCTTAATATTAAAGCTTATATATTATTACTAATTACTTATTATACGTAATACTTCTTTATATTATAAGCTATACTTAGATAACTAGCTAGGGCTATACCTAGGCATCTAATAATAACCTTCCTATTTAGATAAAACCTTAGTAAGCCCTAAGTAGTACTATATATATAGGTTTTTCTAGGTATTTATAAAGGCTTCTCTTTTACTCCTTAGTTTTAAATAAATAGTATTTTATACTACTTATAATTAAATAAGCCTAAGTCTAGTTTTTTATATATTTAGAATTTAGTCTTATTTAATATATAGATAATACTAAGCAAAATATAACTTCTTATTAGTTAAATATATAATTTAGTTAAGAAAAACTCCTAAGATATAATATTATATAATAAATAACTAACTAATTAATAAAAAGAGTAATAAAAAGTATTAAAGCTTCTTAAAATATCCCTATAAGTAGTAATCCTATAAGTAAACTATTTTAATAATAGTTATAATGTATTTTAAGTTCTTTCTAATAGAAGAATAATAAGCTTATATATAAATTAGTAAGATAAGATATTATAATAAGTAGTAACTCCTAGATAGTTATTATAATAAATATTTCTAACTTATAATAAGGTATTTTAATAACTTTTAGAATAATATATATTAGAATATTAACCTTTAGGGTTAATAATACTACTATATTTCTACTAAAAGCTAATTAGTAGAAGAAGCTTTTTATCTTATTCTTAAAGTTTTAAAATAAATAGAAAGAATACTAAATATAAACTTAATAAATAAAAACTAAACTTAAGATTAATTATTACTTTTTAATAATAATAAGAAATACTGATATTTAATTTATTCCTATTCAGAGTTTAATTTTTAGTCAATAGTTAAGACTTTCTATATAGTTAGAAAATTAGAAAACTATTAAAATCTAGATCGCTTTATGACTTATTTTAATAGGATTTATTTAGATTTAAATAACTAGCTTTATACTATTATTTAATTATAAAACTTCTAATAAAAAGAAAGTAAATACCTAACTACTTTCTTATTATAATATAAGAAAGTCCTAGTTAATACTAAAGGGTATATATAGTTAGATATAATCTAGATTTCATTATTAAAAGCTATACTACTTTCCTATTTTAAAGAACTACTTCTTATAATTAACCTTCTATTAAACATAGATTTTAGTTATTAGAAGTCTAGGATATAGGTTAGAAATTTAAATATATAAAAGAAATCCTTATTTACTACTAGCTATCTTACTAGAAGCCTACTATTTATAATATAGAAAGTAATATAATAATAATTAGAATAATTAAAACGTAGTAATAATACTAAAGTTTTAATAGTTCTTCTTCTATCTTTAAAAAATATATTATAAATTACTAAGATACTTATTAGTATTATAAATATAATAAGGAAAATTATATTTATAAGAATTATATAATATAAAAATACAAAAAACCTATTATGAAAATCACAAAGACTATAATTATTATAAATTATACTAAGGATAATTCAAAGGATAGTACTTTCCTACTTAGTAATAATAAGAATTTAAGAAAAAAGTAATTTTAAAATAAAGTTAGACTTTAGAACTAATAGAAGTAGAAATAATAAAATAGAGAAAATAATAAGAAAAGGAATAAGTAAGTAACTAGTAATTAACTATTATTTAGATTAGAATTAATAGAAGTTATTCCATTAATATATTTATCAATATAAGCTATAATATTTATACTATTATTAATACTTCTTTTATAAGGAAACTTTACTTCTTATTAATTAATAAGTTCAAGAAATAGATAAGAAAATATATTATTAAGTTATTATTTAGTAATATTTAAAAAGTAGTTATTCTCATACTAGAAATTAGTAGTTATATATAGAAGATCTATACTTATATTATAAATAATTTCTAACTATTCTTATACTTTAAATAGTTATAAATAGAAGATGATTATACTATTTATAATATTAAGGTTTAATAGATAGCTTATAGGAGAAGTAGTATAATAGCCTATTTAGAATTCTAAATTAAACTAATAAGATTTAAAGAGATCTAATTAGCCTATTTATTTAATATTAATTTATTTATATTTATCTATTAGTATACTATATAGTATATTAATAAAGTATTAAGTTCTTATTAAGTTATATTTATTAGTTTAATAGATATTAAAAAGTATTAATTTTAAAAGGAGAAATAGATTTAAGGGATTATATTTCTATAAGTATCTTAGAAGAATTCCTAGATTTCTTCAATTTAAATATAATATATCAATTACTTTCTAGTTATTTAGAAATAGACTATTTTATTCTACTAATTCTTAATAATAAGAAATAGGAATTTAACTTCTTATAGAGATCTTTCTATAATATATTATAAGAAGAACTTCTAGTATTTAAGAAGACTTTAGAAGACTTATTTAATAAGAGATTTATTAAAATAAGTAATTCTTCTATTAGTAGTTTAGTTCTCTTTATAAGGAAATTAAGTAGAAAGATATACTTCTATATAGATTATAAAGCTTTTAATATAATTATAAAAAACCTACTATTTTCTCCTTCTTATATTAGAGACTTTATAAAACGTTATTTTAGCTTATTAATATATTAAGTTGAATATTATTATTATTTTGTATAGGATTAGGATTAATAAAGTAGATTAGGAAAAAATAGCTTTCTAGACATAGTATAGTTTTTCTTAAATAAATAGTATATTATTTTAAACTTACTAGTATTCCTATTATATTCTAATAGTATATTAATAGCTACTTATAGTAGTTCCTAGATAACTTCGTAATATTATATATTAACGATATCTTTATTTATACTAATAGTATATAATAGGAATATAAGGAGAAAGTCTACTAAGTATTTAGTTATCTTATTAATATAAGACTAAAGCTAGATCCTAAGAAGTATAAGTTTTCTATTATAATAATTAAATATATTAGATTTATTATATTAATTAGAAAAAGCTTTTTATATTACTTAGAAAGGTTAGAGACTATTACTAATTAGTTACTTCTTAGGTTACTAAAAGGTATTTATAGTTTCCTTAGATTTGCAAATTACTATAAAGTTTTTATATTATAATATAATACTATTATAGAATTTCTAAACTATCTAATCTAGAAATATATATTTTTTAATTAGAAATTAGAATAACAAGAAACTTTTTTTATTTTTAAATACCTTTTTACTATAGAATTAGTTTTATAGATATTTAATCCTAATATTCTAATTATAATAAAGACTAATTATTCTAAGTTTATTTTAAATAATATATTATTTTAGGATAAAAGGTTAGAATAAGATATCTAGTAGTCTTTTACTTTTAATATCTAATTCCTATAGAATTTAATTATCCTATTTATAATAAAGAATTCTTCATAATATTAGTTTACTTATAAGTATAAAAAGTAGAACTATAGAATACTAAGAGGTTTAAAGTCCTTACTAATTATAAAAACTTTAAATACTTTATGATAAAGTAGTAACTTATTAAGAAGTAGAATTAGTAAGTAGAAGAATTATCTTAATATAACTTCTATCTTAAGTTTTAATTAGATATCTAAATAGTAACTTCTAATGCTTTTTCTAGGAAGGAATAGGATATTTCTAAAGGATAGGATAATGAGAAGTAATAAAAATAGGTAATATAGGTTATCCTAAATATTATTATTCTTATAAGACTTTAAGTAAAATATAAAAATATTATTAATACCTAAGTTTTTAAGAGAAGATTAGACTTATAAGAAATATAAGATTATATTACTAAGAAAGACTTCTTATATTAATAGGTTTTTATAATAGTCTAATAAAGAAAATATAGTTTTCTTTTTAATCTCTATATTAAGGTTTAAGTTACTAAATATATTTTTAATATAATAAGATAGTTTACCTTTAGAGATAAACTATAAATAGTAAATAGTAAAGGTAATAATAACTTTTCTAATAGATTTAAAATTAGATTAGTATAAGACTTATATAATTCTTTTCCTATAGAATATTTGGAATATAATAATATATTAGAAATTAGAAGCTATTAGCTTTTCTAGTCTAGATAGCTCTATAGTATTTATTAGTTTATATATAATTATAATATATATAGGAGAATTTATATTTAGAAGTAAGTAAAAAAGGGGTTTTTAAAATCTCTCTTAATATTTAATAAGTTATATTTAGATCTATTAATAGATTTTATTATTAACCTACTCTTTATAAAAAGATAGAGTAGATATTACTTTTAAATTATTATAGATTAATTAAGTAAGGCTTCTATTTCTATAGAAATAGATATTATAGAAGTAGAAGTTTATACTTAGTAATCTTTTAGTTATTATTATAAGTTTTATAATATATTATATTCTATTATAAGTAATAAAGGTTTTAATTAGGTAAATTATTTTTAGAAAGAGTTCTATTACTTAATAAGTATTATATACTTATTTAGTACTAGTTATTATTTTTAAATAGATAGGACTATAAAGTAGTATAATTAGGAGATCTAAGTAGTTTTAAAAGTATTTATATATTAGTTATAAGATGATTAGAATAACCTATTACTTATTATATAACTAGCTTTTTATAATTAGTAGTATAATACTATAAAGATAATACTTTTCTTTATAGATTATAATTATTATATTACTTCTATCCTAATAATTAAAGAAATAGTATTAGTATTTAGTAGTAATAAAAATACTATTTATAGGTTAATTAAGAAGATATAATTAGTAATAATATATATTTATATTAAGATAGTAGTAGTTTAGTAGAAATTAGAAGTTTAAGTAAATAAGATTTAGTTTCTTACTAATTAGTATTAAGTTAGTAATAAAATATAGCTAAATATTTCTAATTATAAATTACTAAAGTTAAATTAGAAACTAGCTTAATTATACTATAAGTATATAGTAGTAAAAGTCTTATTACTATATATTATTAAGTTAGATATATCAAGGTCTATCTACTTATAATTTTATATAGATATCTTCTAGAAAGCTACTATTAATATCCTATTTAAATAAGTAGTTACTAATAATTAGTTACTACTATTAATAAATAATAATATAGAAATTAGATAACTAGTTAAAATATTCTTATTATAAAGATATATTAAGTAGATAGATAGTATTACTAGGAGGTTATTATTAAATAGGAAGAATATATAGATCTTATATAAGAATTAGTTAATATTATTATAGATATAGTAATATTAGAGTAATATAAGGGGATATATAAGTTAATAGTAGATAATAATAAGAACTTAGTTTATAGCTTATAGCTAAATAGTAACTAGGGAGGAGGGGGGTAATATTATAAGTTATATTTAGATAATTAGTTAGAATTATATCTCAATATCTAATAACAATCCTTATATTTAAATAGGGCTTTAGTAGGCCTTAGGTAGTACTATATATATAGATTTTTCTACGTATTCGTAAAGGCTTCTCTTTTACCCCTTAGTTCTAAATAAATAGTATTTTATACTACCTATAGTTAAATAAGCCTAAGTCTAACCCTTCACACTTTAATACTAATAAATATTTTACTATAATATTATTATTCATTTAAGCGACTTTTATAGTCTGAAAAATAAAACTAATTTTTTCATCATTATTATCAAGTTCTTATTTATTCTTTCTATTATTAATAAACATATTTATTATTATCTTAGTAATATATCGACACCAATAATCTTTATAGTATTTTTCTAATTAGAATAGTTCTTCAAGTTCTACTATAGTCTTTTATATTATTTGGCTATATATTTAGTAAGTATTATATATTTCCTTTATATATATTTCGTCATCTTTATCTTTTTATTTTTATTATTTATATCGTTTTTATACTCCTTTATATTATTTCACTAATTATTCTCAGCTTATTATCTTTCTCTTTCTTTTTTCCTTCTTTTCATTATTAATATGCTATATACTTTATGAGAATATCTTATATTACTATTATTACTATTATACTTTAGGTATTTATTTATGATAGTAAAGAAGTTACTAATAAGAGTTTCTTATACTTAAAGTCTAGCAACTATTTACCTTATTTTAGCTATTTATATTTACTTCACCTTAATATAGAAAGATTATTCTATATTATTAGTAACTATATATTAAAATATATCTTTCATAAGAAAATTAAATAGATATACTATGATCTAAGTTATTCTTTCACTATATACATACTATTTATATTAATTCTTGCTTTTTAGATGCTGTTTATTTTATATCATATTACTTAAACGACGTAGAATTAGACTATTATTAATTACTAAATATTTAAATAAAATACTTTAATTTCTACATATAAGGGTAAATTACTCTATATTCTTATTAAAGTCTTAGTAAAACAATAAGATATAAGTAATATTATTCATAGTCCTTTTATTAATATAAGGAAGATAAAGTTAAGTTTAGAATATTTTCTCCTCTAGGAAATATTATCTATCTATAAATATTTAAATATTATATACCTTATTATTATAAACTTACTGAATACTTATCTTATTATTATTACTAATTAGTTAAATAATTCAAAGTTTGAAGATTTTAAAAAGAAGTATTTTGCTAATTACTTACTACATAGCTTATTTATTCTCATATTAATAGCCTTATTATTACTTTAGAATAATAGCTTATTTATATCCTTACTATACCTTACTATATCTTAATACCTAAAAATATTAAGGTTTCTACTATTTTAAAGCTACTTTAATTTAATAATAGTTTTTACTATTACCTTACTAAATATATTAAGTATAATATACCTCAATATCTTATTACTATTATTACTAGTTAGTTTATTCTTTATAAGTCTAATCTTATTATACTTTATAATATATATACTTTTAGTTTACTATTATCTACTAATAATAAAAATATGAATAATAATAATAATTAGAATAATAATAATAATAATAAGAATATAAAGTCTAGAATTATAAAGATTCTTTTATAAGCCTCTTGGTATACTAATAATAATACTAATATAGCTATACTTATTATAAATAATTGTATTTCTTCTATTAAAATCTACCTAATAAGTTTTTAATATTACTTTATTCCTGATAATAATATTATATTTAATTTTTAAAAAGAGTCTATAAATAATAATATTTTAATAAAAAGACTTCCTACTAAGAAATATAAGACTTATTTGGATATTATTATATCTACTCCTATAGCTTCTATATCTACTAACTATAAGGTTACTATTAAAAGGTCTATTACTCCTAAAGTGACTATTCTTAAGAAAGTTATAATTATAAAAGAAACTACTAGTATTAAGAAAGCTACTATACTTCTGGTACTTATTATACTTATAATACTTATTATACTTATAATATTCATTATACTTATAATATTCATTATATTTATAATATTTATTTTTCTTATAATACTTATTATTCCTACTATTTCTATAAAGAAAAGTTATAAATACCTTTATAAGAATATATTTAAGCCTTAAGTATAAAGATTTTATTATTTTATATATACTAATTAAGTTATTACTGAAGTATATTAGTTTTTCTAATTTAGAAATATACTTTTTAAAAGATATTTAAGTTGTAATTATCTAGTTTGGAAATATATCTTATAGAATAATATTTGAGATTATTTAAATAATTAATAGAATTATTTCTGTTTCCTTTCTTGGAATATTATTATTAAGTATTTAGTATTAATATTAAGTTAATTATTTTACTTCTTATAGTATTAGATTATCTATTTTGCATATTTCTAAATAACATCTTATATATTACTTAAATTAATTATAATTTTCTGTATATTCTATTTTATAAAATATTTAGCTTATTTTATAAGGAAGTATCTATTATTTCTATCTCCTTACTTCTTTTTAATTTCTTCTATTTCTTATTCTATAGGACTATTTTCTAATATAAGGAGAATAATTTAATTATTAAGATGTTTTTATCATTCTATTTATAATTTAAGCGAGGAGATGAGGAAAATAATATATATCTAATAAAATTATTCTAATAGATATAATTTGTATATTTATTCTCCTTTCTTCTCTACTATTAAGATTTCAATATATCTTAATATTAACCTTTTATATCTAAATCTGAAGCTTTTATTAATAGCCTAATAACTACTCCCTAATTATATATATATAGTTAATATTATAAGTTATATATTACTCCCTAATTTGTAATTACTATTTATTAATACTCTGCTATTTAGTAATTCATTTAATTAATACAAGTAACCTACCTCATAATACGTTATACTATTAGGTCTTTTTAACTATATATTTTACTCCTTTTAAATAGAATTTATATACTTCTTCTATTAATAAATACCAAGTAGTATCATATCTATTATTACTATATATAAATATAGCTTCCCTTAGTTATACTATTTAAATAGTAGGCGAACTATTATTAAATACTCTAGATTAATATTTTACTATTTAATATATATATCTTATTTATTTATTTATTTATAAGTAGTATACTATTAATAATTATTATTCAATTAGCTATTCTATTATAAATTCTTCTTAAGATTAATTTATAAAGAATATATCCCTATTATTAATAATACGGTTTAGAATATTAAACTGATATTCTACCTTTTTATCAAGTATTACTACTAGGTTTATAGTTATTATCTTTTCTATTGTTAGAATGAATATGATAAACCTTTTAAATCTATCTATAATAACTAGTATAGTATTATATATACTACTATTTCTATACATATTCTTTATGAGTCTTATAATAAAGTCTATATTAGTCTCTTAATATAGTCTTATTAAGATAAATAGAAATTATTACTAGTTATTTAATTTATACTTCAATATTCTAATTCTTTAGTAGATTCAATATAATATTATATAGTTTTATATATCTATAGTTATATTGTTCTAATAGAAGTTTTATTTGATAAAATCATAAGTCTTATTAGTATTTATATATCTTATTTTACCCTTATTATGATATAAGTAAATAATTTCCGATTTTAAAGACTTTATATTAAATATCATTAGTTTTCCTTAGAAGAAGAATATTCCTTCTATATTTACCAAGTATTATTTCTAACTAATTAGTTACTCCCTAGGTTTTCTCTATATATATCTAGTAGTTTCTATTATAAATCCATAGTTTCTTAATAACTTACTTAATCTTTTAGAGTTTTCTATAGAATATATTATTTTATATTTTATAAAACTCCTTATTATAAAGTATAAAATATATTCCATTAAAATAATAATCCTAGCTTTTTATAAATTCTCTTTATTTATTAATACTTACTAAATATTCTCTATTATTCTATATATCTCTTTACTATAAGTAATTATAATTATAATTATTACTATACTTCTACCATTCCTAAAAAAGTAATATTTTTAAGAAGTTAAATATCTTTTCCTTCTAAGTCTAACTTTTATACTAAAATATCTTTCCTATATTTACATTATTTAAATAAACGTTTTTACTAATTCTGAACTTTTCTTAACTTTAGTAACCTTCTAGTAGGTACTAATCAATAATAATTTAATATATTATAGCCTATTTGTAGGAATCAATAATATATTATAATATTCTACCTTTCGTTTTATATAATCTAACTATTAGAATAATCTATCTATTAAATTAGTAGTTTTAGGTTAATATTCCAAGTTAAAATTAAATATTTAAAGTTTATAAATCTAATAAGTAAGCTTTTCCTAAAAGCTTTATATTAATATTATAATAATACTTATTAAAACTTAATAATTTAGTAAGACTATCAATATTTTTGAAAGTCTTATTAAGTAATACTCCTAGTAGTTAAAACTCTTAATAATGATTAGTAGCTCTTATCAACCTATTTCCTATTTCTACTCTATTTTACTAAGCTTTTTAGAATAATAAATGATTAGTTATTATTAGTTTCTTATTTTTATGATAAGATATTCAAAATTACCTAGTATAATATATCTATTTCTATTTTAACATTGCTAATAAGGTCTAAGTATTAGAAAATAGGTACTATATAGAAAGTATCTTATAATATTAAAATATAGATTTTATATTTTCTAGTTATAAGAAGACTTCTTTCGCTATCCTTTCTTTGAAAAAATACTATAAGTAGTATTGTTACTTCTAAGTAATTAATAATAACCTTATAGTAGAGATTATAGATACTTAGGAATATTTAGAATTCCTAAGATATTTCTTATAGTTTCTATTTAGTAATAATTTAGATATTTATTAAATCTATCTTAATTTCTTTCCAACTAATTATATAGCCTAGAAAACGTATCTTTTCTATATAGAATTTATATTTAGAGAGTTTAGTAAAAAGATATACTTTATAGAATTTAAGAAGTATTTATAATAACATCTGAATATAGTGTTCTCTAGTATTTATTATATATATTATAATACTATCTATATATACTAATAGTATATATTACTTAAGCTGGCAAATATATGATTAATATATATATAGAAAGTCGCTAGTATATTAACAAGATTAAATAGTATTATTATATGTTTATAATAATTATATTATATCCTAAATATTACTTTTTATTACTTTTCTTATTTACCTTTAATATAATAATAAGTATTCTTAAGATAAATCTTTGAAATCTACATTACTCTTTAAAATCTATCTAAAAGCTTACTAATTAGTAGTAATAAATATTAAATCTTAATTATAGTTTTATTAAAG
>AMCV02000024.1:187452-234715 GCA_000350065.2 Colletotrichum orbiculare MAFF 240422 | reverse complement strand
CTAAGACGAATTTTAATATAAGTTTATTAAATACTTCCTTTTCATTTATTATTTTCTTAGAAATATCTATAGTTATAATAACTTTTTCTTTTCTTCTAAATATTTCTATATAAACCTCAAGATCTTCTCCTATCTTATTGATATAGAATATATAAGTAGGTTTATTATTCTTAATAATCTCTTAAGTAAATACTTCTAATTTATTAATAGATATCTACTTATAATATTAAGTAGTTATCTAAATCTCTATTGTAATACTTTCTTAACTTATAAAATACTACTTTCATAAGAAGTTAATATATCTTTCTAGTTAACAAGTACTAATAAATAACTAGTTTAACTTCTATAAGTAAATATTCAAGTCGATAAAAGAATATGAACTAATATAACTTCTTTAATCCTAATATTAAACTATTAAATTCTTTTAGAATAGGTATAGTTATTTTTACTAAGACTAATATTAATAATATAACTAGCTATTTATTAATAAGGTCTATTTATAAGTATAAGTCTATATCTACTATTATTCCCCTCTTTTTAATACTTTAAAAAATAATTATTAGGCTTTTAGTTATCTTCATTATAAAGACTAACCTTTTAATCAATATAAAAACTATTAGTTCTATCTATAGCTACTTATTTCTTTAGATTCCCTTAGTATAAAGATTAATATTAATAGTTTAAGTTAAAATATAAGATCTTTCAGTATTCTACTTTTAGATAGCTATTAGTATTATACTTATACTTACTTTATTCTTATAATTTATACCTTTATATTTTATCTTATTATATAAGAAGTATATTTTTATAATCTGTGGTATAGTTAATATATATATATAGTTCTTTAGCTTAAAATAGGTATAATATTACCTAACCTACTATTATCCTATTACTAATTACTTAATATTAATAGAACTAATAGTCTTATATATCTTACTATTTATAAAGATAGCAGTAATTAGAAAAACTATAAGTCTATATATAAGTACTTATATCTTCTATTTTATATTAATTTACTAATACAATACTATTAGAATTCTTATAGCTTTTTAGCTTCTATTATAAATTTCTAGCTTTTAGAATTAAAATCTTAAGTCTTTCTATTTCCCTTTTTAAGCTTAGATATAATTAGTAGAAATAGATAAAAACTTCTCTCTTATTCTAATTAAAACTAAATATGTTTAAATTCTAACATAATACTAACTACTTAATATATTATTATAAAAGTAATTAGTATTCTCCTTATTATATTTCTTTAAGTTTCAACTTATATAACTTCTCTTATATTTCTAAGTTAATATATTATTAGTAAGTAAATAGAATAAAGTTAGCTTAAATAGAGTTATCTTCTAAACTAGCTTTATAGTTTCTCTATTCTATTTAGAATTAAGATGTTAGCTCTATAAATACTTATTAAATCTATTAGTTAATTATACTATCCAGTGAGATTTAATAGTTATCCTTAATAGTTATAATCTAATTATTAACTTATTTAACTATAAATCCTTCTCCTATTATTCTTTAGTTATATAAAAGTAGTTTTTCCTAGTCTTTAGGTAGTCTAAGTATTACTAATTATTCAACTAATTATTAAATAAAACCTATAGTCTACTCTTTGTAGACTTCTTATTACTTCTATATCTACTCTTAATATATTACTATTAAAGACTATATAATTTTAAATATCTTATTTATAATACTTATTAAGTCTAATATAAGTAGGAATAGTAATAAGAACAATAATTAGAATTATTTATTAAATCTAAGTATTAATTATTAAGAGACTAATAACTATTTAGACCTAAAAGCTATAATAGAAATTATTATTTTTCTCCTTTATATATTAAAAAATAAGTATTCCCCTCCTTAAGATATAGTTTATATAAAGTCTTCTAATAAGTTCCCTATTTTAATTTCTTTTATATTTTATTAGTAAGAAGTTATATTAATATTAAGCCTTAAGTTATCTTAAGTAGTATATAGGAAATATTTCTCTTTAAGAATATCTTCCTTAGGAATTATTATCTTATAATTATGACTACTTTATCTCCTTAACTCTTAGTAATAATATAATATAATATCAATAGTCTTACTATAGATTCTATTAAATTAAATATTAATTATTCAAATTCGTCAAAACCTATATTAAGCCTATACCTATAAGGCAGATATTCTCTATGAAAATAGTTACTATCTAATATCTTTACTTATATTAATTATTTAAAATATTAAATAGAAGTAATATAACTATAATAATATCACTAAAAGTCTTGACTAAAAAAGGTTTAGATATATAAATAGAATCTATATTATTATATAGACTATTATTTAAAAGCTTTAAGTTATAATCTTTTAGCTAAAAACTCTTTCTAATACTTTAGTTATTATAACTAGCTATTTCTTAGACGTATTATATAATCCTATTAGTATATTCTTATAAATATCGAAGTAAAAAATAATATAGTTTGATTAGTTAGATTTAAAGTCAAAATTGATATACATTTAAATTTATTTTACTTTACTAAATTATATAAACATATTACTAATAATAGATAGAGATAATAGAAGATAATAGGAAATAATTAATAAATACTTCATATTATAAATATATATATTAATTAGTATATTAAACTATATCTCGTCTTAGAATTTTAAAAGGAATAGTTTTATAAACAAGAACCATTATTCTTATTAGGTAATTAGTAAGATCTATCTTATTTAGATAATATAGATTACTTATTTTTATAATATCTCTAATACTTCTTCTTCTTCTTTATACTTCTAGTTTTATTATCAGCTATTAAATATCTTCTTCTTTAATCTCTTAAAACAGAGTAATTATATCGAGCTAAGCAGTTATAGATATACATATCTATATTTAAATAGTCCTTATATCATTAATAGGTAATACTAGCTAATTCTCTAAATTATTAATATCTAGTTTAATACTTGGGAAATACTTAGGAATAGGGATAATGAATAATAACTTAACAATATTCTTAGTCTTAGTGTTACTTATTATAATATTATAGATTTATTAGTTTTTAGGATATATTTGATAGGATATATACTAGAAATATGTATTATATAAAAGATAAGTATTTTTAATTATTTTTACTCTATACTTAAAATATTATCTTAGCCTTTTACTCTTAATATACGTTTAACTATAAATCTTACCTAATAATAATATGTATATTAATACTAACTTATAACTAGTTAAAATAGTAGTAAAATTACTTATTACTATAAATAATTATACCCCTAGCCTAAATATTGAACTTTATAGTAATAGAAACCCTTATAATAATAACTTATATAGAAAGAGTTTTATTGAAGTTAAAGTTTATCATATATAGCTAAAAGTAACTACTAAGTTTATTAAATTAAGAATCTTTTGAAACTTTTTAAAGGAAGGATAAAATAGAGTACTTATAAGAGTTAGGCACTCTATAACTTATTATTCTTCTATATCTATACTTTTACGATAAATTAAACATAAGAGTATAGAAAGAGTTGTCAGTTGTTTATTATATACGAAGAGATGAATATAAATTAGGTATATTAATTATAACTGTAAAAGGTTCAGCCTGGATTAACTGGGGGCTGTTAGATTTATTCCAATTTATAAAGAACTTCTATTTCTGTTATTCGAATAGAAGTAATAATTAGTTCTATGATATTTCTAAATGGATAAATCGTATAAATACCACTCTATAAATATATATATATTTTACCCTTTTAACCCTCGTAGCTCTTAAGTAAATAAGGTAAATATATAGAGGGTTATTCTTTTATAAGATATCAGAAGTAGTTCAAGCTATATATGCTATAGTTATAGTGCATTATATATTATAGCTATAGTAGCTAATGCGTTATAACTAGCTATAGTATGTATGACACTTTAGCCTATATATGATAGTTATAGTATATTATTTACTATAGTTATAATAATTTACATTTTATACTAAAGTATATATATTATAGTTATAATACTTTAGATACTATAGATATAGTAGTTTATATATTATAATTTTGACTAGAAGTCTAGTTGTATAATGAGAACTCTAGTAGTATAGCTAGAACTATAGAATAAACCTTCTATGTAAAAACCTTAATATCTCTATAAATAGTAATTAGAAATAGTTAATTATACTTTTAATCGAATTACTATTTCTCCTTCCATTTAACTATAATTATTATGAATATTTTGAATAAGTCTTTATATTAAGAAAACTACTCTTATTATATTATTTTTCTCCTAATGTTATAGTTATCTATAGTAATAACTTAACTGTTAATTTACCTATTTATCTATTTATTCTAATAAGTTATAAGTCCCATTCTTCTTAACCCAAATATTCTATATTTCATTTCTTAAAAGTCTACCCTATTTATTTATTTATTAAAATTAAATATTATAATAAAGTCTATAAAGATCTCTATCTTTTTACTATTCTTGTAAAAACTAAATCTCTTATTAGAATCATTATACTTTTACAAGAAAGCAACTTTATTTAACAAACTATCTTAATACTTAAACATCTAATCTTTCTATTTAATCCAGCTTCTTTTCATTGTTTAAATATTCAAGATTTATTCTTAATTAATTACTTTTCTAAATTACCTCTAAGTTTATTTCTTCTTTAGTTTTAGATTATTTTCACAGTAAAAGGATTAACTTATATTTAGTTACTTTTACTCTATACCTAGAATAATATCTAAGCTCTTCACCTCATAGATAAATTTAACTATAAACTTTACCTAATAATAGTATTTATACTAATACTAACTTATAACTAGTTAGAATAGTAATAAGATTACTTATTATTATAGATAATTATAATTCTAGTTCTAAAATTTAACCCTATAGTAGTAGAAGACTTCATAGTAGTAATTAGGAGAATGTTATTAAAACTAAAGCTTAATATATATAGCTAAAAATAACTATTAGAATTATAGGGTTAAAAATCTTTATAGATCTTTTCAAAATAGAATAAAATAGAATACTTATAAGAGCTAGGTATTCTATAATCTATTGCTCTTCTATAACTTTTATAATAAAACTAAAGTCTTTTTGAAATCTCTATAGCTACTAATAAAAAGATAATTGTAAGATAGAAATAGAGATATCTAATCATAATTATTATACTTGAATCTATTAGTATATACAACTAGACTTCAATAAAATTATTTTAAATATTATAATTAATAAGTAGCTTATAGATATAGAAAAGAAATTGTCTAGCTATTTTATAAGTTACTATACTAAATTAGTAATATTAGAAACTAGGTATTAATTAGATAATACCTTAATAGTAATACTTCATTATAATACTAATTATAAAATACCTTAAACGTTTATAATAATATAATTATACAGGTTTTAAAAGCTATCTAATTATACTAAAGATATCTATATTGGTAAATATATTATTTATATATTAATTATATTTAATTAATATATTAAGATTACTTACTCAAAAGAGTAAGCTAAGTCTTATTATATTTATATAGAGATTATAAGTTAGTTTATATTAAGAATGGAAAAACTTTATATTAATAATATAAAGGCTTATCTTAAAGATAGGTAAGACTTAGTCTAATGGATATTAAAGTTGTAAATATTAAGATTATAGTAATGATATTTAAATAAAATACGTATAGTTAGTAGTAGTTAAATATCTTGAGATATTGAACTTATATAAAGCTATAAAGACGTCAAAATATAAGGGTATAAGAGTATAAGATTATTATAAGAAAGGTACCTAGTTATTTATTATTAAAAAGATTGATATAAGGTAGGTATATTAGCTATTATAACTATAGGTAATTTAGCTTTCGATTGATTAGGAGCTAGCTATAACAATTAGTACGGGGTTAGAAGGGCTGAAGGTATACTTTAAGAGGCAATATATCTACTAATGGTTCTAGTAGAAAGCGAGCTGTTAGCCCCTCCTATAGATTAACTTATATATAAAATCAACTCCTTTTATTTTGAATTTTATTTTTACATTTAACTAATCTTTTAAAAAAGGAAAAGTTAAATCTATTTAAAAAAGCAAAGTAAATTACAAAGATTCAGAGCTCTAATTCTTAAATTTGTTTTGAAGGTTATATCTTTATTTCAAATGGAAAAGAAGGATTTGATTTCTATTCTTTTTTTTTCGAAACTATAATACTTTTATATATTATATATTATAAGACTTCTATATTCTATTAGGAAAAACCTTTCACAAATATATATTTTGATAATCTATCCTATTTTAATGAAATAAGTCATTCCAGAGAGATTCTTATTTCTGAATTCTTGAGAAGTAGTAATTTTAAAGTCTAATCTATTTATACTAAAGCTTTAGTTATTAGTAAAAATATCTTTATAGATATTACTAAACGTATTATTTCTGAATATAAGGATATAAATAAACATATTCTAAATTATATATAACCATTTTGTATGGATAGTTCTTTTTGAATTATTAAAAATAATATGGATACTTATTAAGTATTTAGATACTTATAAGAAGTCTATAAATTCTTAGGATCTACTAATAAATTCTTAATTTATAAAGGATATTTTAATATCACATTAACTACTTCTAGTAGTATAGCAGAATGTCTAAAGAAAATCAAAGCATCAATTAATAATCTATTTTATAATAAGTCAGAGTTATTTAAATAGGTAATCATAATATATCTTAAATAGTTTTAATTCTAATTATTAAAGTTCTATTACTTCTATAACTTTAAGTTTAGGCTAAATAAAGACGTTCTTATTTTAAAGTCTTGGTTTTCTATTTCATTAGATAAATCTAAAAGAAGAAATAATAATTCAATTAATTATACTAAAAGTACTTAGAAAAAGAAGCATCTTAGAATTATTAAGATACTAAATAAAAATAGAAAGAAATCTTCTATAAAGCTAATAAGAAAAGTAATTATTTCAAAAAGGTTATACTTATTTCTATGTAGAAAAGGTTTTGAATTAACAGAAGAATATCTTAGTTAAGAATAGTAATAGAAATATGAAGGAATCTGGAAAAAGAGAATTTGAAATACATTCGTATTACTTTAATTAGAACTAAAACAAATAATAATGTAGAAGATAAATTATTAGAAGATGAAGAAAGTCTTGAATCTAAAGAGTCTATTTCTAAGGATATAGATATTAATATATTTTCTAAAGAAGAAAAAGTTCTTAAAGATATAAGAAGTTTTTAAAAGCCCCTTACAAAGGTTAATAATAATAAGACTCTAGGTTTTTTGATAAATTAATAGACTACTAGAAATTCTAGGAATCTCTCTAGGAATTTAGTCGAAAGAGGAAATTATAAGAGTGTTTAGTTTTTTTCAAATACTACTACTACTATTTATATAATCAATGATAAATCTATTTTATTTAATATGAAACTAGTTTTAAAATAGATTAAATAAGGAAGTACTTTATACTTTATAGTTAGAATAATAAGAAGTTTAAAGATATCTCTAAAAGCTCAAACCTTTATATTAAAAGAAGTTTATTATATTCTAAAATTAGAGGTTAATTCTTTATCTTAAAGTAAACTAAATATTATAAGAATTATATCAACTTTCTAAATAAAGCCTGCATTAAATAATATAGAAAGAAATTCTACTTTAATAGTAGGATTTAAGAAACATAATTAATATAAGTTTAATATTAGTATTTTATAAGAACATATTCTTCTTTCTATTACTATATTATAAACTCTTCAACCTTTATATCATGACTTAAATTATACTAGTACAAAAACTATAATTAATCTAAAGGATAACACTTTAAATTTGTCTTATTAAATAAGTAAAATAGATACTCTTCCTATTTATAAAGCTCATATTAAAAGAAGCTTTACTAATAATATTAATAAAATAATGAAAGATAAAAATAAAGTTTCTAATATTTAGATTTCATTAGTTTAGATTTATTTAAACTTGCTATTCTTGTAATATTTAATAGACTTAATAGAATCATTCTATGACTTAGTAAATTAACTAGCTTTACTAAGGGATTCTTATTAAGAATCAGATTAACTAAAGAAGCTTTAAGAATATTTCTTAAATTTAAAAGGTTAATTAATAATAATAATAATAATAAGAGGAAAATAAAAGAATTTAAAATTAATAGAAAAAATAAATTTACTAAAACAAAAAGATATTTATTCTTCTTCTAAAATCATTTATAATATTAACCCTCTCTATCCTTATAAACCTAATAGCTTAACAGAAAGAATAATAAGAACTCTAATTAATAAACTTAGAATTCTATTTCATTACTTAAATTTGCCTTTTTATTTATAGGGGGATACTTTGATAACTTCTCTCTATATATATATATATATAATAGATCTATTTATAATTCTATAAATTCTAAAACTCCTTATAGATGAAACAAAATAAAGTCTAATATTAATAATATTGGAGTATAAGGTAGTTTCTATTACCATAAAAATATAAATCCCAATACTAAAGAATTAGATATACGAACTTATAAAAGAGTTATTTTAACTTATAGAAATAATACTTATAAAATTTGGAATTTAATAAACAAAGGTCTATATAGTCTAGAAGTATAAAAGGCTTAGAAAATACTTTTCATACTTTAGAAAAAGAGTTACTTTTATCTATTAATTTAGAGAAGAATTCTAATAATTATAAACTTAGTTAACCTAATGATAATCTCATTTTAAATAGAGAAAACTCTATTTCTAGTATAGATTAAATAAACAATAATAATGATAATAATCTTTTAATAAATCCTACTACTAAAGTTTAAAAAATATCTAGAATAATATTAGAAGAGAATTCAAATATTAAAGTAATTGAAAATAATAAAATATTGGAGTTAAATACAAATAATAATAATAATATCTAGGGAAAGTCTAACCTATATATTAATTTACCTACTATATCAGACAATAATAAAGAAAAACTAAAAAGTCTATAAAGAAAGCGCCCTCTTTACTATTTGAAACTATTTTGATCTTAATAGTTATATAAAGTTATATAAAAATACTGATAACACTAATAAAGCTTCTTATCTTTTATTAGTTAAAAAAGTAGAAGAACCTACCTATTTTATTTAAATATTTAAATCCTCTAAAGATAGAAACTAGATTCTAGTTATAATAAAAGAAATGGAATGAATAATACCTATATATGGTCAGAAAATAATAAATCTATTCACTATTAATATTAAGAATATTAATATTTTAAATAGTAGATAGATTTATAGATTAAACCTAAATAATGTTACTAAAGGAACTATATATCAAGCTAGATAGATAGCTTAAAACTATAATTAATATTTAGATATTTATTATTTAGAAAGTTTTAATACTATTTAACGCTTAAAGGCTGGAGATATATGATGATTCTTTCTATTTACTTAGAATAGAGTTTAATATAATATAATATTATTATAATATGTATTTATACTAATATTAATAAACCTATGTATATTTATCTACTTACTAGGTTTAACTTTAATATAAAAAAGAATTCTTCAGAATTCAATCTAAGTATAAATATAAATACCTATAGAAATAATACAAACTACACTTTTATTTATTTATCAAATAAAATATAGGATGATTTTATTCAGGTTTAATCTAATAAACTAATAGCTTTAGTTATAAGAGTTATATGTAAATTTTACTATACTTATCTTATACCTCTCCTTTTACGGGTAGCTATATAGATTTCGAGGGGATTTCGAATTTATTATAAAAGTAAAGATGTAGAAGAATAATAGGTTATAGAATACCTAGCTCTTAGTACTTTATTTTATCTTATCTTCAAGAGGTTTAAAAAGATTCTTAACCTCATAACCTTAATAGTTACTTTTAACTACTATAAATTATTACTATAAGGTCTTCTATTACTATAAGGTTGAATATTAGAATGAGTAGTATAATTATTTTTAATAATAGGTAATTTGATTATTATTTTAATTAATCATAAGTTAGTATTGATATAAATACTATTATTAAGTGAAATCTATAGTTAAATCTATATATAGGGTAAAAGGCTTAGGTACTATTCTAAATATAGAATAAAAATAATTAAATAGAATAAAATATTATATAGTCTGGAACAGAGTCTTTATTTCTAATATAATTATCTGAAAGATATTTCTATTCAATAAGATTTATTATTATCAGGTTAAATATAGTATTAAGATAGTTAAAACTATAGTAATCAGTAACTAAGTAGTCGATCTACTTTTTGAAACTAATAAGAATAAAGATATTATTATATAGATTTATCTCTATAGTATATAGTATATATATCTATATTATAATCTAGATATAAATATTTTAAATAGAGATAATGTAATATATATTATTTATATAATTAATCAATTACAATATTTACTAGTTATAAACCAATACTAATTAACAGTATTTTATTATTACTAATATTATTTACTACTATTTAACTATAGATTAATAAAGAATAATCTAAAAAGATAAAATTATAATACTTTTGAAAGAAATCTCTAGGAATCTACATAGTAAAAATAGACAATTTAAAGTTATTATCATTATATTATCTTAAGATATTGATATAACCTTAAGATGTTTACATAATAAAAATAGGAAATAAAGGTGAATTTATAATAACTTACTAATTGAATATTATTTATAGCCATTAAATAAAAAATTGATAACTTAGATTTCTACTAATTTGTTAAGGTAAGAATATAGTAATAAATATAATAGAAGTAATACAAATAAGAGAGAAGGATTTATAGTCAATTATTATTTCTTACTATTATTTCCTAATACTCCATATATATTTAGTAGGTAAAGAGATAATAAGAAGTTAATTTAATGAATATAATAAAATAACAAACTTTTTCTTAATAGTAATAACTTGAAGATCAAAAGCTATTCAAGCTTTAAGATTTAAATTATAGTACGTAAGTTAATTTGTGATAATATATTAATAAGAAGAAGGACGTTTAAAAAAAGAAGTTTTACTTTATTTAGCGGAAAGATTTTAGGAAGTAATATAGAGAAGTTAATAATATAAAATAATTATAAATACTTCTAATATTTCTTCTAATATATTCTATAAGTAATTATAATAAGTATTCTATAAAGATATCTAGAGAACTAGTAAATTTAAAATATTATAGTAAATAGTATTGAAGTTAAAAGTATTATAAAACTATTATTTATTATTCCTATTTCTAAGTATTCTCTAAATATTAACGTATATATTAATAATATAGAGAACTAACTAATATTACTTATTCATAACATAAGAAGTATTGGATAGATACTTAGATATATAGCTATTTAATGAAATATGATTATTATATATTTGAGAAATTATTATAGGCTATGCCCCATTAGAACTAACTATAGGTAGTAGATCTCGTTCTGCCGCTATAGATTATAATAGACCTATTTTGTATATATTCTGTAGTCTTTCTGAAAACTCTTCTTCTTTAGCTTAGATTTCTTTAATTAAAGTACCCTTATATTTAACTATATAGGCTATACTTTTTTATATATCTAAGCTTAATATTACCTATATATCTTATTACTAATTATATTAGATAATAGATGTATATAATAAGAACAATCTAATCCTAGACTTTATAAAAGCTTTTATTAATACTATAGTATAGTAGAACTAATAGCTTACTATACTAATTAATATAATTATCTAATTATAAACCTACTTAGACTCTATACTATTAAGTATATTTATAATAAGTATAAGGGCTACTTTTAAGCTAGCTTTAGATATTAATCTAGTTATATTTATATAATAACAACTTATATCTAACCCTAAGAAGCTTTTAGAGAACTATAGTAAATACTTAACCTAAGTATAATAGATTTATAATAAATTCTTTATTAATTATATATTTATGATAAATAACTAGGAAGCCTAATATCTTATTAATTTATATCTAAGTATAAAAGTCTAGCTAATTATAGTAGAGGTTTATCGAAGTAGTAGCTTTTAAAATATATATAATCTAAATAACTTCTTTATATACTTAGATTAAATATATAAAGATCTAAATATAATAGTTTATATCTTAGTATATCTCCTAAATAAATATATAAAATACTATAAATACTTTGATAGCTTCTTTCTTTATTTTAAGAAGCTCCTTACTATAATAAATAGTATTTAATAGCTATATATTATACAGACTTATTATTAATAACCTATCTTATCCCTAAAGTTATATTACTACCTACTTAGTATAACTATTAATATTTGTAGTTTTAAGGAGTATATTAATAGTATATAATATATAATAGGATAATTAGAAAATTATAAGATATTATATTTTATATCTAATTAATAAACTACTAGAATAAATTAATAATATAACCTAAAAATATATAGTAATAGTAATATAATAATAAGAAGTACTACTTAAGCTATAAAAGTTATAAAAGCCTTATTATAAAGTATTTTATAATAATAAGATATATAGAAGTATTTTAACTATTAAGTCTAGAAATAAATAGCTAGGAGTTATCGAGAGAAATATACTTCTTATATTACTAAAGTAACCCTAGAGTAAACCTATTCTAATAATAAAACCAAAAGCTTAGATTCTAATAGTAGTTTATAAAATAAATAACTCTAGCGTGAAATTAAGCCTTAAAGTTTATAGAAGAAGAAAGAACTAGCTAGGAGTATTTTAAAATAGAATATAAAATAAGTAGACTTTTTATACTATTAAAAACTTAGATTAATAAAAATATATTACTGAAATACTCCTAAATAGTAACTATAAGACTTATATTATAATTAACTACTATTTAATTTACTAATTCTATTTACTATATATAGATAGAATACTAAAGAAACTTAGAGGTTTTATAAATAAAATACAATATATATTAATAAAAAGTATTATAGTATTTAATATTTAACTTACTAGTTATATCTAGAAAGTCTATACTTATATTATTAGTAGTTTAGATATTAATATTTTCTTAGGTAAGTTTTAAATAGAATATAATATTATTGCTTATAATATTTAGAATTATTATATTTATTATAATAAAAGATAAATATATATTTCTCTAGTAAGATAAGAAAGAAGTCTTCTAATTTAAAAGATTTAAATAATAAATATACTAATAGATACTTCCTTTACTATAATCTACTAAAAGGCTTTTAAGATATATAAATATATATATTATAGATATCTTATAATAGGGGAGAAAATATAAGTCATTAGCCTAGTAGATATTAAGAAGGTATTTTAAGTAAAAGATAAGAAGGATAACTTAATAGTTTTCCTATACTAAATATATAAGAGAATTAAAGACTTTTTAACAAGAATAAAGTATATTTTATATTATCTATCTACCTAAGAGAAAATTACGAAATCTATCTAGAAAAACGAAATAATAGTTAGAAGTAGCTTCTATTTTAAGGATTACTCTATAATATATCCTAAGAAGAACTATTAGTTTTATAAAAAATATTTTAGGATTTCTTTAATAAAAGGTTTATATAAATAAGTAAGTTATCTATAGGTATCTTAATCTTATTTATTAAGAAACCTAGGGGGAGACTATACTTCTATAATTACCTTAAAATGCTTAATACTATTATCAAGAAAGATTATTACCCCCTATTATTAATATTAGACACTTTCTAATATATAACTTTAGCTATATAATATATAAAACTAGATGTTATTACTATATTTTATAAGATTAGAATTATCAAAAGGTATTAAGAGAAAACTACTTTTTATATATAATATAGCTTTTTTAAGTCGCTTATATATCTATATAAACTTATAGGAACCTTAATAACATTCTAATACTATATTAATAATATACTTTATAAGTTTCTTGATAACTTTATTATAATATATTTAAATACAATATTTATCCATATAATAAAGTTTTATAAAGATTATAAAGAGAAAGTTAAAAGGGTTTTATAAGCCTTATTTATAGCTAGATTAAATCTTAATCTAACTAAATATATATATTATCTATAAAACCAGTAAAATATATTGGATTTATACTTAAAACTAGGGAGGGGATTACTTATAACCCTAATGAAGTAAGAATAATAAATAAGTAACTCGCCTTAATAATAAAAGAAACTATAAAGAAATTCTTAAAGCTTACTAATTATTACTATATATTTATAGATAACTATATAGTTCTTTTAAATCTTCTAGATATTTTAATAAAGAAAGATATAGTATTCTATTAAGAAGAAAGAGAAAAAAGTACTTTTACTACTTTAAAAAACTATTCTATAAAAACCTTAATCTTCTAATACTTCAACCTAAACTTAATAATTATTATTTAGTTACTTTTACTCTATACTTAGAATAATATCTAAGCTCTACACCCTATATATAGATTTAACTATAGATTTTACCTAATAATAGTATTTATACTAATACTAACTTACAACTAGTTAAAATAGTAATAAAATTACCTATTATTATAGATAATTATACCCCTAGTTCTAATATTTAACCTTATAGTAGTAGAAGACTTTATAGTAATAATTAGGGAGAGTCTTATTAAGGCTAAGGCTTAATATATATAGCTAAAAGTAACTACTAAAGTTATAAGGTTGGGCACCTTTATAAACTTCTTAAAAATAGAATAAAATAGAGTGCTAAGAACTAGGCATTCTATAATCTATTATTTTTCTATATTTTTCACAATAAAACTAAAATCTCCTTAAAATCTATATAGCTACTTATAAAAAGAATACTATAGAATAAGTATAGAAATATCTAGCTATAATTATTATAATTAAAACTATTACTTTATTAGAATAAGCCTTAATAAAATTATCCTAAATATTATAATTAATAAGTAGCTTTTAGATATTTGAAAAAATATTATCTAATTAATCTATAACTTATTATACTAAGCTAATAATATTAGGGACTAGGTATTAATTAGATAATACTTTAATATTAATATACTACTATAATACTAGTTACTAGATACTTTAAAATATTATAGTAATATAATTAAAGAAGTTTTAAAAGCTATCTAGCTATATTAGAAATATTTATATTTATATAAGTATTATCTATATATTAGTTATACTTAATTAAAATATTAAAATTATTTACTAATAAGAATAGGCTAAGTCTTACTATACTTATATAAAAATTATAAGTTAGCTTATATTAGTAGTAGAAAACCTTTATATTAATAGTATAAAGTCTTATCTTAAGGGTAAGTAGGACTTAGTCTATAATAAAGACGTCAAGGTTGTAGATATCAAGGTTATAATAAATATTCAAATAGAGTACCTATAGTTAGTAGTAATTAAATATCTTGAGATATTCAAATTATATATTAATAGCTATAAAAGTATAAAAGTATAAGAGTATAAAGTTATTATAGAAAGAGTTATTAGTTATTTATTATTAAAAAAGTTGATATAAGATAGGTATACTAACTACTATAGCTATAAGAAGTTTAGCTTCAGATTAACTCGGGGCTAGCTATAGTAGTTAGCAGGGGGGT
The DNA here is from genome assembly GCA_000350065.2 of Colletotrichum orbiculare MAFF 240422. NCBI lineage: Eukaryota > Fungi > Ascomycota > Sordariomycetes > Glomerellales > Glomerellaceae > Colletotrichum > Colletotrichum orbiculare. The sequence continues at coordinate 219,191 of AMCV02000024.1, read as the reverse complement.
AGGAAGGCTAAAGTCATACTTCAAGAGGCAATATATTTACTAATAGTCGTAGTAGAAAGCAAGCTATCAGCCCCTCCCTAATAATAATAATTATTATTAAAATAGACTATTTAGAATTTATAATTAGAAATACTTTCCTTTAAAAAAATATATAAAAATACTACTAGCTAATTATTTTTTACTTATAGAAATTATCCTAAATATAGTATAATTACTTTATCTATAATAAAGAATTCTTAGTAGGAATATTTTATCTTAATACTTAAGATATAGAACTAAAGAATTAGAATAAATTCTAGGTTTTAATAGACTATAAAAGCTTTAAGTTCTTAATAAAGAAATAGAAATTTAATAAATATTAGAACTAATAGGCTGAATAGTTAGTTTACTACTAATTTAAGATTAAATACTAGTACGGCTATTTAACTATTATACTAAATATACTAATAAAATATAAGTAAGATATTCTAACTAATTAGGAAGATAAGAAAGAATAAATTAGAATAATCTAATTAATCCTAGATTTAGCTTAATTATATTAGATACTTATACTAGCTATATAATAAATATAGAAGTATAATAAGTTTAAGATTTCATTATTTTAAATCTTTAATAATAATCTAGATTTCTAGAAACTATAAAATAGTATTTTATCTAAGGATAAATAATATTTAAAAACTTATTAAGTTATAGCTAGAAGAAACTATATATTCCCTACTACTATTAGAATTAAAATTTAAATTATAAAATATACTTTTAATATACTAACATACCTTATATAGAAAAACTAAATATAAATACTTAAGAATATAGATTATGAATACTAAGATAATACTTTATAAATGGTTATAATATAAAAGGTTTATAACTCCCCTCTAATAAGTTATTTTAAGAGGAATAATATACTTAAAGTAGTATTATACTAATACTACTAATTAGACTTCTTATAAGATATATAGTACGTTATATAGAATTATGATATTTATAGTATTAGTATGATTCAAAGAAATATAAAGATAAAGCTTCTATAATTATTATTTATACTAAGAAAAATTAATAATAATTTTATAATAGACTTTATTATTAAACTACTTATATCAACTAAGAATAATACTTATTTTATATAAATAATTATAAGTTAATTGGATAAGTTAATTATATTAAAGCTAATAGTAATAATAGAATTAGAAGAATATATAGAATAATTCTTAAACTAGTATTTTTAGTTCTATAGGATCTTAAGAATACTTATTAGTAATTAAAAGAGTAATTAAACTAGCTACGTTTAGAAGATGTTTTATAACCTTATTAGTATAAACTAATACCTAAATATTACATATTATTTATAGACTAATAGAATTAATATTTAATTTAATTAAGAAATAGAAGTATATTTTTATATAGTTATTAGTTATATTTAGGATAATTAGGAAACCTATCTTCTAGTAATATAATCAGCCCTTAATAATTATATATTACTAATAACAAGAATTAGCTCTTTCATTTTAGAATATAAGTACTATATAGACCTTATATAAATCTATAATATAAGTAAAAATATAGAGGATCTAAATAAATAAAATACTAATACTTTAATTAATAAATTAATAGAAAGAATAAGGATAGCTTAGGTAGTTATAATACTTATTTAATAGAAGATAGAAAGTTTTACTAATAGTTAATAGAAAACTACTAAGAGATTCAAGAGAGGGGATAAAATATAGCTTAATATAGCTAGTTACTACTTATTTTACCTATATAAAAGACTCAACTAGTTATACTATAAATATAGAATACTAAATATTATTATATATATAATAGTAGAGTTAAATATACTTAGTAATATTTATTTTAGGTTTTATATTAACATTCTATATAAAGCTATTTAAAGTCTATTATTAAGCCACACTATATATAATTACTAATTACTCTTAATATAAAATAATAGAAAAGGTAATAAATAAGGAATTAAAGAAGTACTAATAGTATACTAGAGATATATTAGATAAGGTTATTAGAAAGAGGTTTATATTAAATAGATAGGCTATATATAACCTATATAAGAATTACTCTACTTATTAGAAAATACTATAATACTTAATATTTATAAAGAAAAATATAGGTCAATTAAGACTGATAATAGTAACTTAATATATATCTTAAGTTAGCTTATATAATAAGCCTAAGGTTAAAGAATGATAACTATAATAGTTTCATATTAGATAGAGTAATATTAAGAGAATAAATAATATTATACCTAAAAGCTAGAAAACCTATCTTAAGCCTTAGAGAGTATAGTAGTAATAGTAGGTATATAGAGGATAAATAAATCACAAGTTAGAAATACGAGAAGTCTAACTTAAGAATAATAACTAGTAATCTAAATATTTATTAGTATTATAATAAAAATAAAAGGGAAATACTATTTATATTAACCTAGAGTTCTAAAAAAGAGTAATATTATTTAGAGAAATTAGAAACTTCTGTATAAATAAGAAAAATAAGAATAATATTAGTAGAAGAAACTAGAGAAGTAAAAAATAGTAATATAACAATTATACTAAAATTATACTTCTTAGTTTTATAATAATTAGTGGAATAAGCTTTACTAATAATATTCTCTTCTTTAATCTACTTTATAGTAATTATATAGAAAATAGTATAAATCTTACTAAATATATTCTTCTATAGAATATATATTGACTATAAACCTAGAAAAGTAATTAAGATTCTTATATAATAACTATAGATAATAAAGTTATCTTTAACTAAGAAATTAGTATGAATACTAATAGAAATATACTAAGTAATGGCAGTAGTTTTATTTATCTAAAACGTATTAGAATAAATAGATAGAAAACTTAAAATATATAGTTATATTTTAACTTTATTATAATAGTAGCTAGGGTAAACCTAGTATAATAAAAGTAATGAATAATATTAATTACTATAACTCTATATTAATCTCTGGAATAATTAGAGTATTATGATAATACAAATACATCTACTACAGATACAAATACATGTATTTGTAATATACTACATGTAATAGCTAATACATATATTTATATTTGTAATATTTAAGATTCTATTACATTACAAATATTCTATATGTATTTGTATTTATATTATTTGTAATATAATATACTAAATTAGGGTTATAAAAATTACTAATATAAAAACTACTACTAGTAGACTAAATTCTAATTAATATAAAATTGCTATAGTTGAAGTAATATGTTATAATATGATAGAGATATATAATCTTAACGTATTATTTATTATATATAAATATTTAAAATTAGGCTTATTTTTAATATACCTAGAGTAAATACGAGAGATCTAGAAATAAATATTAAAAACTCATTAAACTAATATATAAACTTCATTCATAAAGTTATAATTTCAAAAGGCTATAATACCTTCTTAGTAAGATTTCAACTTTATACTTTATTACTTATAAAAAGATTTATATATGTATATTTATATTATATATAATATAATATACTAAATTAGAATTATAGAAATTACTAATATATATATTATTATTAGTAAGATTAATTCTAATTAGTATAAAACTACTATAGTTAAAGTAATATATTATAATATAGTAGAGATATATAATTCTTAAGTATTATTCATTATATATAAATATTAGAGATATAAGATATTAATAATTCTTTTAAATTATTTTAAAGAAGACACAGAAGTTTATTAGAATTATTAAATATATCTAATTTATAATTCTAATAGAAATATTTAACTCTAATTTATTAATTATTATTAATATCTATTTATATATTACTTTCTTCTATATTACTATTATGAGAAATATACTCTTCTATAGTAAAACCTAATTCATTATCTGAAATATCTTTATAATTAAATAAATCTATATATAGTTTCAGAATGAATAACGCAGAATTATCATGAAGTTTATTACTATAATTAAACTAGCTTTTTAATAATATAAGTTACTTTTAATTTTTATATTTTAAACTAATTCTTCTTTATAGTAACAATATTACCTAATTAATTAAACCTAGATTCTATAACTACTAATATAAGTAGAATAAATAATTTTTTTCTAGTTAAAATACTCAAAATAAAGAATTTAACTTTATTTTCTTTTTACTATTTAGTAGGTTATATCTATTATTATATTAACTTACCTTATATTACTATTAATAACTTTAACTTACTTTTTCTCTTTATAATAATACTTTAAAATAGTTCTTTAATTTAGCTTTTTAAAAGCTTTCATTTTCATTTTTACTTTAAATAAGAAAGAAATTACTAATAAGGTTCTCTTTAGGCTTAAGCTNAAAGTAATATAAACTCTTTAGGTTTAACTTTAGACTTATTACGACTTATTATTAAATTTACTTTAAATATAATATTTTCTTTAGATTTTCCTTTATTCTTAGTATTAATATTAGGAATAATACTTTCTAAAGGAATATAATTTTCAATAGATTCTAAGTATAATCCTTTTTTATTTATTATTTGAAGATGATTATTAATATATTCCCTAAGACTATTTATATTTAATAAGTATATTAATCCTTATATTCTAACTATATTAATATTCTTTATTATATAGTATGTATCATTTTTGTTTAAATATACTTATTCTAATTAAGTATTAATATATCTATTAGATATATATATATATATATATATATATATATATGTATATATCATATAATATATTAATACTATATCCTAATAATAATATTTATAATAATATATCTAATATATTTTACTATAGTTAATATAATACTTTCTTATAAGTTAAGTATAATATATTAAAAATATGCTTTTAGATTTATAATATATAATATATTATAAATATTACAAATACAAATAGATATATTTAAATTATATTACAAATATATATATTAGAAAATAATACCTGATATATTACAAATATAGGTAATATATTTGTATTTGTAATATGTAATATGTAATGTAATATGTATTTGTAATGTAATATGTATTATTTNCGAAATGCTCTGAGAATAATTAAAAGAAGTAGCTACTATATATTAAGAATATTACAATAGAAGTTATTATTTTTAATACTAACGGGAATATTACTTATAATAATATAAATAATATAAGTAAAATAGGGGAGCTTATAAGGGGTACCCTAGCTAGTAGTAGTAGGAAATATATAGGTAACAAAAGTAGTATAAATATATTCAATATAAAACTATAGTCTTATTATTAATAGAAGTTTTAACAAGGTATTTAGAAAGATATATAGTAGAAGGAGGGGTTATAATATACTTAGAAAGAATAACTTCCTTCTCCTTACCCTTATTATTTATACTTTTAGTACTTTTCTTATTCTTATTATTATTATTACTATTACTACTAGAAATAATAAAAGAATAAATAGGTAATATAGGGGTAATAAAAAATAAGTAAATAATATAAGTTTAATAGTAGGGTTATTAATAGCTTTATTAGTAGTAAGTTCCTTATTAAACTTATAAAAGTAACTCTTAACCTTAAAGTCTTTAATAATAGGAAGCTACTAGGAATTAGAAATAGTTCATAAAAATGAAGATATAGATTATAACTTATTATTATAATTATAAAAGTAATATTACAATTCATAATAAGAAAATAGTATTAGTGAAATAATAGAGAAATAGGGTAATAGCTAGTTAATTTATAAAAGAAATAAGAAATAAATAGTAGTATAGGAAAAAAGATAATTAGTCTAATATATTAAGTTAGTAGTAGGACTGAGGTGTAATAATAGTAGTAATTATCAACTTATAATAACTTTATAAAATTTGTAAAAAGAAAAAGAGAAGTATAAATTAATACAAAGCCTTAATAATAGAATATATTATAATATATAGGCGTCTGAATAGCATCAATTAATAAAAGGATTAGACTAATAGTATTACTATTATAACTATCTTATTAACTAATTAGAAGGAGGGATATATAGTATAAGTTATATCTTATTAGAACTAGTTATAACTAGTAGATCTCATTCTATTACTATAGACTATAATAGACTTGTTTTATATATATTCTATAGCCTTTCTGAAAACTCTTCTTTAGTTTAGATTCTTTCAATTAAAGTATTTCTACGTTTAACTATACAGCATAGAAATTTAGAAAAAGATATTTAATAGTTAATAGTAAGATTTAAAATATAAAGAAGAAGAATAATTTCAAGATATAGTATAAGAGAAAAATAATAAATATTAATTAGATACAATAGATATTATTACTTATTTAATAAATATAATAGTGAATATTTTTAAATCTAGTTTCTATAGGATATAAAGAGAAGTTATTATTTAATATATCAGTAGATATATTTAATAATAATTTTAATATTTATTTTCTATTCTTTATTATTTCTAATCTTTGCTAATAGTGTATTTATATAGTTATAGTTAACTAGAGTAAACTAATAGTTGTATTAATTTTCATCTTATTTCTAGTTTTAGTCAATCATACTATCCCTATATATATTATTAAGTATAAATAGTCTATTTTAAGAGATATCTAAGAATCTAGATTAGAAGAAATTTATAAGGTTTTATTGGAGGGTGATTTCTACTTAGTAGTTATAATCTATCTAATAGATATATATTTCTAGAGTTATAGTTCTTGGACAAATACTAATCTTTGAAATATAATATATTATATTAATTATAAATATTCTTTTAATCTATTAGCTTAGAGTATATTCCGTTCTCTAGATTTAATCAATAATCTTAGAAAGGTATAGATTAATTAGAATATAATAGCTTATCTTAATAAGTATAAAAGAGTATTCTAATAAATAGAAATAAAAGTACTATTTAATATATTTTCAAAAGTTATATTTAAATAGTAGGGCGAATAAGCTATACTATCTAACAGAAATGTAAATATTAATAATATATATATCTATTACTATATATAAATATAGAAAAGTAGGATTTCTATTTTAAAGACTTATAGAATACTTATTAACAAGGCTTTTAGGATTAAAAGGAGATATATTTTAATATAGTAGTAAGAAGAATATTATAGTTATTTAGGATTTATTTTATTAGTAGAAAAGTGAATTTCTTTATAAGTAAAGAGATTATAAAAGAGTACTTAGTAGAAGTATTGAATAAAGATATATTAATTTAATAAATAGAAGAATGTATTAAATATGATTAGAAAGATTATTGTTACTTTAGATAGGAAATGAAGAGAAACTTCAAATATATTAAATTATTCTTAAAAGTTAGAAAGTTTATATTTATTACAAAATAAGCATTTTGTATATTAATCAGCTTGAAAGTAGAAGTAACCCTAATTTAAATAATATTATTAAGAGTAATCATGAGGAGTATATGAATATTAAGTCTAGAGTTGGCTAAATTAAATATTGAGATAATTATACTTATATTATAAATTTGTATTATGAAAAATAGTTCTAATTAGAAAGGGTAATAATTAGGATTATAGAAACCACTAAGGTTTTATATATATCTTAGGGGAAATTATAAGATATTTCTAAAATAGTATATTATTCTTAATTAATTATATAAAAGGGTTAAAATTGTATTTAGTAAAGTATACTAATTAATTAATAAATATATAAATAAGAATTATATATTTTGAAAGATAGGATATAGATATCTATTATTAAATATATTAGCTATAAAATTAGATAAGCTTTCTTAGAAAAGTATTTCACAGTATATTAGTTAGATAAAAGTATACATATATTATAAAATATCAATGATACTAATTTAAGATAACTTTGGAATTATTTAAACAGTTATTATAATTAGAAGTAAGATTAAAACTGTTACAATTTATTGAAATTGCTATAAGAAATTGAAAGATATAACTTTGAAGAAATTTACTAACGATTATATTTATATTAATATAATTAAAATATCTAGGGTATTAGTAATTAGAATTAATATATTTACATATATCTACTTAAATCCTTGAAACTTATAATAAAGAATTAATGAGGAGATATACATAACTATAGATTAAATATAAAACATAATTAATATCTTATATAATATTATTAGTAAAACAAAGCTGACTATTGATAAATTATATAAATAGATTATAGAAACCCTTAGAAGTTAAGAATAATAATTTGAATACAAGAATGTTTATATTATAAATCATAATCAATTTCTAGCTAACTATATATCTAATAGTCAAAAGTATAGTTAAAGTTTTTAATTACTAGTAGTTCTATTAATTTGTATATTAAATAGATAATAGTAATACCTTAAGGTTATTTTATAAGGAATTTTAAAATAAGGATATATATAGTAGAGTTTTATGTGTTTAGCCCCCCGCTTAGTAGGTAGCCTTATATAACACCTAGTAAATAATCTCTATAATAGGAAAATACCTAGTTATATATTATAACCTCTATATATCTCTATAAGTAAATATAGTTAAAAGCACCTAATAGTATAACTACTAGTTTAAACCTAGCTCCCACTTAGAAGCTATATATATTTAGAAACTAATAGGTAATAAAATAATAACTAAGTATACAAACTAACTAATATAAGCCTTTAATAATCAGTAGTAGCTTCGAAGTATTAAATTTACTATAATAGTACTTATAATATTAACTTATACTAGCTAAATACTAATAATATTACTAACGCACCTTGATAATACTAACTATAGATATAAAATCGAGTAATAGAAGACTAGCTAACCGTCTTTTGAAGCGTAAGTTAACAGCTATCTATAATAGTATCCTTACTTATAATAATACTACTAACAATAATAATAATAATAAGAACTATTATTATACTTAACTCCTCTAACCTTAATTCAAATATCGACTTTATAAAGATCGTTAATAATTATAAGAATTATAACTACTTTTATAAAGGCCTAAAGGGGCTAATTTTATAAAAGAATAACTTTACTACTTTTTCTAACCTTTTCAAAATAACTATAGCTATATTCAGCCTCAATATATTATTAGAAGATAAAGGTATCGGTAGAACTAAAAAGAAAAGAAATTAAAGTAATAAAGAAAAATCTAACACCTAAGAATAAGGTATTCAGAGATGACTTTAAATATTTTAAATATATCTTAGAAGTAGCCCATTAAGTATTACTTCATTCTGAAAAAGTATATATATTAAAGTTTATCATAGACGTTATTATTAGCTAATAGTAGGGAAGATATAACCTAAGGTTAAATATATCATATTATAATATTTTAAAACCTAAAGTAACTATAGCTATAGCTATTAGTATAGGATAGGTTAGAATATAAGTCCTAACTAAGAGCTAAATATTCTCTATATAAAGCTAAAAGCTCAAAGGTATATATAGTAAGTATTAAGAATATTTAAAATGAGTAATAGAATACTAATTAAAGGAATATATTACTAAAGAGTATAGAATAATAATATTATATTTTAAAAAGGTATTTATTATTAATATAACTAATATAAAACTAGTAATACAAATTACTACTTATTATAATAATATTATATTAATAGAAATAGTTATAGAGATATCATATAATGATATAAGTAAGATATTAGAAGAAAGTTTATAGCAATTTACTTTATAATAAATAATAGTAAAATTAGAAGAATTAATTCTAAGAGGCTTATAGAAACCTTCTAAGATTATATATATTACTATTTTATAATGTTGATTTGTAAGAATAAATATAATATAGAGTCTACTGGATAGTTATACTAGGATTATATAAAGCCTAACCGCTCTATTTATATATATTTAAGCATTTTATTCTACTTTGAATAGATTATACCTTTTAACAACCTACATTCACACTACATACTATATTATTTACTTATTACAATTATAAGCCTAGAAATATTCAATTACCCTCTAAACTACTTTTAAATAATAAATATAAAGGAAATCCTTTTCAATCTATTATGTTAATTCTTTAACAAACCATTTGAAAAAAAAAACTTTAACTACTAGTAGCTTCAATGTAATAGTAAAGTTACCTAATAGTTCTAATTTTAACTATTAATATATCACATTATAATTCTATATAACTAATTAAAATACTTACAAATACTTTAATTTAAATATTAAACTAGATCTTAATATCTTAAAACTAATTAATTTCCTTAATTTTAATAAATAGGTTATCTTAAGAAATACTGCTTAATAGATATATAAAGATATTAAACCTTTTACTCTTTTAACTAAAAGTATTTTTAACTACTATATAGTAGATTTTAAATCTTGAATAATCTGAGAGTCTAACTATAAGGAGATAAAACATATTATAATCTAATTTAGATACAAATTAATATAACTATTAATAATAGCTTATTAATACTTATTTAAATAGAACTCCTTGATAATAATAATATCTCCTTTTAAATCCTTCGAAGAATTCTAAAGTAGTAATATATTTAGAATAATTGAATTATATAATAGTAAGTTAAAGTAAAATATAAAGGAATCCCTAAAAGGTTAATTTAAATATCTTTAATTCAGTAGAATATAATAGATAGTATACTATCTATCTTTAAATAGTTATATACTAGATTCCTAAAATCTAAAGAATTCTTACTATTAAATAATAACTTTAAATATTTAGTTAATATATTTCATTTAATTCAACTATAACTTAGTATTGAAATATTATTAAAAGAAAAGCTCTAAATTTAGATATTAATAGTCTAATTAAATATAGAGAAGTCTTTTCTACTTTATCTTATACTAACAAAACCTTAATAAAAAGCTATAGTAAAATACTATTTATATTAATTATTCTTATAGAAAGATTAGATAGAATATCTTAGCTAAAACTAAAGTATTTATATACTTTTAGAAGCTATTTATATCTTTCTAAAGCCTATAGATATATTAAATCTACTATTATAGACTTATTAGATTCTTATATGTTTAGATAATAATTACTACTTAAAATAGTATTATAGATAGAATAAATAATCTAAAGTTCTATATTCTCCATTAGAAGCTAGTAATAAAAAGATAATTAAACTCTAAAAGATATATTAATAAAACTAAAGAAATACCTTTCGATATTTTAAAAGCTGAAACAACACTTTTAAATAGTAAGTCTAATAGTAGTAACTACTACTTTTCTAACTTAATATATATTAATATTAACTTCTTTCTTCTTAAGAGGTTAATTAGAATCCCTTTTAAAATCTTCTTAACTATTTAAAAACCTTACTTACTTTTAGTAAATATAGTATTCAATAGCTATAGAATAATTTATATTACTAACTTAATAGACTTCTTCAAAAAAGAATCTTTTAAATTAAATAATAAAATGGATATAATTTAATATAGTTTGACTAACTCCTCTATAATGAGATAAAATAGATAAGTAATTAGAAATATCTTTAATAGTCTAAATAAGAAGAATACATTAGACTTAATATTATATAATATAGCTTATTATAAAAGCTTTCATATTAATATTACTTCAAAGATTCTATGTTTTAATAAAATTGAAATCTAATATATAGACTTTCATTATACTCTTAATTTTGGTTTAATCAACCAATCCATTTCTATAAGATAATTATTTTAAAGGTATAACTTTATATTCCTTAAATATAAATTAGTTTTAAACTATCTTGTAGTTTAGTTAAGTAGTTTAAGTATTATTATAAGATTTCTAAGTATATTATTCTCTTAACTTTACCTGAGAATAGCTCTCTTAAAAGTATAGTTAAGTAATATCTATATATAATACCTTTAAATAAGATACTTTAGATAAAATACTCGTAAAGCTTTAACTTTTAATACTTAAGAAGTAAGAATTATAAAACTAAAGTAATTAAATTATTCTTATTATATAAAAGCTTATTCTTATTAGGTTATCTCTAGATAAACCTGAGAGTTATATTTAATTTACTTATTTTATTATATTATTTCAGATCTATTTAACTTTTCTAAAACCTTTATAGGTAACTCCTAAATACTTAGTATTAAAGAAAAATCCTCAAACTTTCTCTTTATATTTATATTATTCAATAAAACTCATAATTCAATTTTTTAAATATCAAAAATACCTACTTAATATAGTGGTTTAACGTCTAGCTAGCTTTTACCATTTTATAGTAAGAATAATAGGTTCGAATCCTATAGTAAGTAAGTATAACTAGTAGTTATAGACTTTCTAGTTATATAAACTAAGTATAATAACTACTACTAGCTAGCTCTTACTACTAGCTATTAATAGCTAGTAATTATTAATAGCTAGTAATAACTACTAGCTAGCTAGTATTAATATTATATAATAACCTATTGCGATCTTTTAAAGAAGTAACAATAATAAATATAGGATTATATATACTTTTTGTATTTGTTAGTAATCGTATTAACTAACCGCGTTATTACTACCTGAGGTTTCCTCTATTTAAATAGTTCCTCAGAACTAGTATTATCTATAGAATATATAAGGTAAGAGCCGACTACTAGGTACAGCTTCCTGTAAAGGGTCCCAAGAGGTATATAACTTTAAATAGATTAAAGACCTTTAATATAACTATAATATTGAAGATATTTAAAAGTTAAATCAAGTAATCGAGAGGTCTTTTAATATATAAGATTCAATAGGATATTAAAAGAACTATAATAGTAATTAATAGAGAAACTCATTATTAAATTTAAGTAATAAAGTAAGGGATTAATTTCAAGCTATTTCTTTCTAAGATTAAAAGATTAGTTAGAATAAGTAAGTATATTAGAAAGAAACTAATTACTTGAGGAATAAAGATATAAGAAGCTATAGGATTATTATTCAAATTCTAAGTTGAATTAATTTAAATAGTAGTTATACTATATAATATATCTCTAGATATTTAAAATAACTAGAGATTACTATATGAAATTATGAAAATCTAATTTAAATCGTATTTTCATTAATAAGTATTGGAATATACTCTAAGTTTGTATTAAAACTTATAGTCTCACTAGAAATAGATTTATATTTCTAGATATTAAGTATACCTACTTAAGGAATATTATAAATAAAATATTATAAAAAAGTTATTTAAAGTTAAATTTAGGTATATATTAGATATTTAATAGGTTATATTCTAAATATTTATAATTTCCATAGGACTTAAATATCTACTCTCTAAAGAATTATTATCACTTAAAATGTCAAATTTAATAACATAAGACTTTACTTAAGATAAAATTCATATAGAATACTTATAAAAGAAGTTATAAAACTACTAGTTAAACTAATTATTAAATAAGAAGAAAACCCTTTTCTTAAAATATTCAGAAATTCTAAAATAATAAGAATATTTAATAAAAAGACTTCTCTTTTACTAGCTATCTTATAAATACTAAAAATAACTTAAGATATTAAATTAGATTTAGAGTTAGTTTTAAAGATTAATAAGAAAAGTTTAATTATATTTAGACTAATACTTAAAATATTAGGACTAATCTAAAACTCTAATTAATTTTAACTAGAAGAAGTAATTCCTAATACTAGTTAGAATTTGAAAAGTATACTAATAATTATAGAACTAAATAGTATATTTAAAATTAGAAATCTAGCTAGTTAAGAAGGGATACCTATTTTAAATAAGTAAAGAAGTAAATACCTTAAGACTTCTATTTAGCTAACTTAGAAGAAATTAAAATATAACTTTAAACTTTAATTAATTAAAACAATAAGTTTAACTACTTAGGAAATAGGCTAATAATATAAGAGTAGATAATAAGAATAACTTAAAATAGAAATTAATATTAATAACTATATAATACTCTTAAAAGAATATAATAGTAGTATTTTATATTTAATAAAATGTGAATAGAATAGTTTTACTAATACTTATTTACAAAATTAGTAATAGAAACTTGATAAAAATAGTTTTAACCCTTTACTAGTATTCCTTAGTATCTAAAATATAATATTACAAAGAAATATCTTTCTACTAAAATTCAAATATATATTAATTAACTAATTATACTACTAAAAACTTAGAAAGATATTACTAACTTATTAGAACTACTATAAAAGTCCTTTATTAAAGCAGTAAAAACTGAGATTATAAAGCTAAAAGAAAGGAATACTTAGTAAGAAATAGATTATTAGAATATCAAACCTAAACCCTTTCTTCTTAAGTAAGCTTTTATTTATAAAATAAATATAAATAGTTATTTAAAATAATATAAAGTGAGGATTTATATATAGAGAGATATATAATTAGTCAATCTATTATAAACCACATATATAGTAATACTAACTATCTAAACAGTTCAAGTAATTTTAGTAATTATAGTATAATTCAACCTTAAAGTCCTATAATTCAATATTATTAATATATTTCAAAGTATTATAAGAAACCCCAATAAGCTTCTAATAATAGTTAAAATATTATATAAATTTAGATTTATAGGGGAATATAATAAGTTTAAATAAACCTTTGACAAACTTTAAAATATACTCCTTCTTTAATATAAAACCTTCTATACTACTCTTGAATTATTAAACTTCTAATTATATTTAGAAAAGCTTTATCTATTTAAAAATAAGAGTTCAAATATTTATATCTTCTTCCATATAGATAATGTTCTTCTTTTATACTATAAAGTAGCTAAAAAGAACTTTCTTAAGATTATTATAAATATAGAGTATACTTATAAACTTAAGAAATAAAATCCTATTAAATACTTCTTAAAAGTTCAAATAAAAAGAAATTAAAAGTATTAAAAGATTTACTTAGTTTATAATATATATATCACTAATATTACAAAACACTTTAATCTTAAATATAAACTATTATTTATAATACTACTTCTAGTAATATCATTTATTATATATAGTAATTAAATTACACCTCAAGAGATTTATATATATTAGATAAAAGTAAGTTTAATTCTTTATATATTAATTATAATATAACTAGATATCTTATTGATATATTCTTTACTTTTAAAATATTTTATAAATCATTTTCAAATATATTAAGACACTATTAATTATATAATTCAATACTTCTATAAAATTAAACTTTTAATACTATAGTTCAGGAACTTAAGAAGTATTAATAAGATATTTTAAATACTTCTAATTATTAGAAATACTTCTTTTATAGATTACAAAACAACTTAGAAATTAAACTATAGTTATATTGTTTCTTTATTTAAAAGATTAATCTAATAGAAAACTACTTAACAAAATACTATTATAATATTAATTACTAAAGTAGAACTTCTCAGCTTTAAATATATTTCAGAAGAAGCTATAATACTAAAGAAATTATTTTAAGATAATAAGTTTAACCTTAGAGATATTTAGAAAATCTATTATAATAATTGTTAAACTATTAGACTAATTACTTTAAATAGTAAGTATCTATCTATTAGACTCTAATATATAAATATTTAATAGATATAACTATATTAAAAATACTTAAAAAAGAATTTTAGAGTAATATATATATTTATAGATATAATACTAATAGATAGAGTTATAGAAAGCTTAATTTAAGCAAACTTTAAATAATTCAAAATACTTCTTAACTTTATAAATCTATAAGTAATACTCTTAAAATTAGTTAAAATAAATAGATAAACTTCTTGAAGTTATTCCTAATTATTTAAATAATATATATAAGTAATTTATATTCCTAAAGTCTAATTATTTAATAAAATATCTTAGTAATATTTATATAGAAAGTTAGAAAATAGTAAAACTCTTCAAATTACTTATAAAGAATAAAGTTCTCTATTTAAACTTATATCTAATTTAAAATAGATCATTTAAACTCAGAATTTTAAATAGACAGATGGGAAATAATAATTAATATATTAAAATTAACTTAGAGAAATATAAAATATTAATTATATCTTCTAAAATAAGAATTAATATTAAAACCTATCAGAGAGATAAAAGAAAGCTACTAAAGCTAATTATAAGAGTATTAAAACTAAAACTCTCACTTTTAAAACTACTAAAAACTATTTAAAGTCTAAAGTTCTAATCTTCAAATCCTCTAGTAGTTACTTAAAATAAAAAACTTTAATTAATAAGAAATCTAATTAAAATTATTAAAATACTAAGAATACAACTAATAATAAAAAACTAAATAAATAGTAATACTTAAGATAGCTAAGTAATAATAAGTTATATAATAACTAGAATTCGAAAAGTAAAATTAGAAATACTTTTATTCCTAAGCAAGCTAATTTAAACTCTTTCTACTATTTAGACTAAAGTTTAAATTAAATTAACTTCTTAGTCTTACTAACTTTCTTATTCTTTAATTATGAAAAGTCAAACTTAGAGTTAGAATTTCAAATTGAACTATTTACCTTATTATTATTATTAGAAATCTAAATAATAATAAGATATTTCTTAAATATTTCATAACTTTAATCAAAAACTAAAATAAAAAATCCTTTCAATTTAATGTTATATTAGTAATAATAGTTAGAGAGTAAATCTTAACTACTAATTCGAATAATATAAAGATAACCTCTATAAAAGAATAAAACTTAAATAATAAGTAATATGTAAGATAATTCAGATAAGCTAAATATTACTAACTATTTTTATCTTAAAGAGTTAAATATTATATTCCTCTATAGGCTTATCTGAATTACTCTTTTTAAAAGAAGTAAACTTTATTAAAATATATTCAATAATAATAGACTTTTTATTCAAATTAACTAGTTGATATCTAATATTCTTAACTTAATATTTAAAGCCATTTATTCCAAAAGAAGCTTTTTAATCTCTAATTTAAATAGACTTCCTTATAGACTTAGGTATAATCTTAATATACTTCTTTAGATATTTAATAGAATTATTAATATTATCTTCTTTACTCTTAATATTACTAACAATAAATTTAGTCTCCTCCTATTTCTCTTTAATGATTAAGATATTAGTAGTTAGATTATCTTCCTTATTTTTAAAAAATAGAAATAAAATAAGAATTCTCTTAGAATATCCTTAGAAGTATTTAATTTTAATAGACTTCTTTATTATAATAATAATCGTCTTTAAAGTACTAATTTTAATATTATTAGTTTTAAATATTTTACAAATTTAAAATAGAAATATAAGTATTAAACATTCTAATAACTTGGGAAATCTAATGAAATATAATTAAATAAATAACTTAAGTTAATATATTTTAATTCTATATTATTACTTAAATATTGAATCTATTTTAACTAGATAAATACTTATAACATTAATAATTCAACTTTAGATTTTAAAGATTAAATAATTACAAATAAAATTAATAAGACTAATAATCATATTAATACTAAGAAGTATAAAAGAAGAATAATAACTTTCAAGTTAATTAAATAATATATAATATGAAAAGAATTATTAAATAAAATAAACTTCTTAAAAAAATAAAAGAAAGTATCTTAAATAAGAGAAATATTATTAATAATATAATAAGGATAAAGAATGCTAATTATAACCTCAAATTATAATTTCTAAATATTTCTCAAACCAAAATTAATAAGTATCCCCTTAAGCTTAGGGATAAATAAAGTAAAAACTAATATAAGATTACTTAATAAAATATTTAAATCAAAATATATTAGAAGATCAATAGTAATATTAAATAAGGTATTATTAATTATTTTAACTTTAATAGGGTTAGACTATAATTAAAATATTAATAAGAACTAGAAATTATTATTATACTAGAAATTAATATATAGAATCTTTTTCATTAATATATATTACTAATAAGTATATAAAGAAAACTATTAAAAATGTTAATATATAGGAGAAGAAAGAAACTAATAGATAAAAGAATAATAAAAGGATTATTTATAATATTTAAAAATTCAATGAATAATAATTTTAAAAAGAACTAACTAAATACTCTTATTAAAAGTAAAAAAAGGATAGTTAAATACATAATAGATTATAATAAATTTATTCTGGTGTGTTATATATTTAGCCCCCTATTAAGTAAGTAGCCTTACACAACACCTAGTATTAAATCTCTATAATAAAAGAAAACCTAGTAATATACTATACCTTGTATATATCTCTATAGGTAAATATAGTAAAAAGGACCTAGTAGTATAGTATTTAGTTTAGACTTAGTCTTAACTTAGAAATAAGTAATATAAAGTAATAGAATAATAACTAGGTATACGAACTTACTAGTATAAGCTATATAACAGTTTCTATAGTAATAGCTTTAAAGTATTAAACTTATTATAGTAGTACTCATAATATTAATTCATACTAACTAGTAATAATACTATTAGTATACTTTAATAATACTAACCTTATAGATAAAAGAGAGTAATAGAAGACTAGCTTTCTCTTTATCTTATAATAATACTACTACTAATAATAATAATAATAATAATAATAAGAATATAGACTACTCCTAACTACTATTACTATATTCAACCTTTATAATTTCAATATAAATATTAATCTTGTAAAAACTACTAATAACTATAAGGACTATAATTGCTTTTATAAAGCTTAAATAAGCTAGTATTATATAAAAGCGACTTTATTACCCTCTTTAGCCTTCTTAAAATAACTATAGCTAAGTTTAGCTTTAAAATATTACTAGTAGATAAAGTTATTAGTATAACTAAGAAATATAAGATTGAAAGAATAAAAAAGAATCTAGTATTTAAAAGTAGGTTATTTAGTAATAACTCTAAATACTTTAAATATATATTAGAAGTAGCTTATTAGGTACTATTCTATTCTAAAAAAGTATATATATTAAAATCTATAGTAGTCGTCAGCTAATAGTTAGGAAAGCTTAAGATAGTATTATTAGGTAAGATAACTTAAGGTTACAAATATTATATTATATACTATTAATATAATAAACCTAAAATAACTATAGCTATAGCGGTTAGTATAAGGTAGGTTGGGGTATAAGTCCTAGCTAGATGCTAAATATTCTCTATATAAAGTAAAAAGCTTAATAACTTTATCATAATATATTATTTCTTTTATTTAAATATTTTAAAACCTATTTTAAAGGATATTTACTTATTTCTATTTATAATAATTTACTATTTAAAATATTTTATAGAATATAAGGTTCTTTATAGTAGTTCTACTATTAGGGGGGTATATAAAAATAAATATAATATAAAGTCTACTAAGTAGTTATACTAGGATTTTATAAAACCTAATCATTCTATTTATATATATTCAAGCGCTTTATTCTAATTTGAATAGATTATACTTTTCAACAACCTATATTCAAACCACATACTATATTATCTATTCATCACATAATTATATTAGAGACTTTCTTAACTTTGAAATCTTCTAAAATTGTATTTAAATATATCCTCTTAGATATAAAAGTAAGAAGACTATTTTTAAGAGGTATATAATAGTTAAAAGCCTTTCAGAAGATTATACTTAGTATCTAATTTAATAAGATTATTCTAAAGATGAATATGAGATTTAGAAATAGGTAACACTTTATAAACCTTAATAAAACCTAAGTCTTTATATCTTCTAAAAATATTAATTTTAATCTTATATTAATCACTATTCTATTTCTTCTTAATCTTTTTAATATAAATGAATACTAAATTTATCTTCATAATCTTGATAGTAAAACTAAATAGAAAGAAGTATATTTATTTATAGAGAGATATAATAAGTATTTATAGTTTCTAGATTGAAAAGATCTTTATAATAAACTATCAATTTCTTTATAGAGAGAGAGATACAGTAGTTTTATAAGAGATTTAGCTATTCTAATATCTAAAAGTTAAATAATATTTTTAATTGAATAGGTTAAATAGTAATTATTGATAAGAATAAATAATTATATAAAACTACTATTAATATTAAAGAAATAGTAAAGTATTATATTCATTTCGATTTACTTTTAAAGATAACTATAAGTTTAATATAAAGACTATGCCTAATATTATATATCTCAATAGTAATAAGTCTATATTATATATCGTTAATATATTAATAATATTCATAGCTATACGGTTTATATAAAATATCTTTATATACAAGATATATAGTATATACTAAAAGTATATTAATGTAATATATACTTAGGTTTTTTAAATAAAATTATCATTTATATAAAATATAATTCTATTATTCAAACGTTCAAAAAGAAGCTAATAATATAAATAGTAAAATGAAGATCATATTAATGAAAATCTATAATAGTATTAATAAGGTTAAATAGTATTATATTTCCTTATAGAAGGCTTATAAGATTATATATAATAAAGTAATAGAAATATTAAGAGAAGAAGGATTCTAAAGTATAATTCAAATAATTAATAATAATAAGAGCTTTGATAGCTTTATATTAATTTCATTTAACTTGAGAATATATTTATATCTCAATATATTATTATTACTATTTCTAAAAATAAAAGGATATATAACAATTTTCTAAAGAGTAATAGAAGAAGTATATAAGATTTATATATAGTATTAAGTCTTAGATATTTTGAATATATATAATAGCGGTTCTAGTATATATATTTACTAACTTCTATTATAAGTAGATATATATATCTCCTAAGAATATTAAGACTAAATAGGACTTTTTAGGTTTATTTTAATTAATAGTAAGATATATTTTATGAAGGTCAAAAGTAAGTTTAGTACTTTTTAAAACATATTAAATAAGTTATATAGTTAGGTTTGTTTTAATTAGAATAATAATTAGAGTTTTTATAATAATAAGATTAAAAAGAGAGTTTATCAGAAAAGATAACGATAATAGTCATATTTAAAAAGAAGTTAAAATGATAAGAATAATTATATAGGAATAATAGCTTTATTATAAAAACTAACTTTTCTAATACTATATATTATAGTACATACGTTATAGTAAACGAGATAGAAGTGTTAGTTAAAACTATTAATCTTTACTAATATAGTTTTATTATAGCTTTAGGTAAACGTCTCAAATAATTATATATTAAAGATGAAAAAAAACATATTAGCAAAAACAGTATTACACTTAAAGTACTTTGATATTTAAAAATATAAGTAAATAAAGATTTTTAATTTTACATTTATTAATATGATTAAAAGTATTAATAATATATTATATAAGAAGTTATAGTTAGTTCTTGAAGGTTGAATAATTAGAAGAGGATTAATGTTTCTCTAAAGCTACTAATAATATAATAAGTTAGTTATTACTTTATATTAGTAGTATTAGTAATATTATAATTTAATAGGCCTATTGAAATCTATTTCTGTAATATTACTTAGGTATATATATAAGTAGCAATATAGTTAAGTACTCTTATATTAGTAATATTACTTATTAGTCTATAATAGTTATATTAAGAAAGTATTATTATTGTTATTATCTAGCTATTATATAATTTTATAGAGTTAGATATATACTAATATATAATATATTCTAGTTATTATAACAATAGGCTAGGAATAGAAACCTTATTATATAACTTATATCTTATAATTTCTAGGCTAGATAATTTATACTTTAATATTATGAGTATATAGGTATATAATATCCTTAGCTTCTATTTATTTAAACTTAATAAGAAAGAAGAAGAAGAACCTAAATAGGTAGAGTTTATAGTAAAATCAAAACTCATATTTATTAACAATATACCCCTTATATTTAATAGAACTATGATAATCCTTAAGAATAATAGTAATATAACCTTTATTTAAAAAGACTAAAATAAAAGGATTAGACTTATTAATTAGATATTTAATGAAGTAAGGTTAGTATATATTAGATAATACATATAGGAAGAATATATAGGTTCTATATAATAACTAGAGGTATATTTTAACATCTCTATTATAATTTAATATTAAGACTTAATAGAAGAAGGTATTAATAAACTACAAGAATATTTTATATAATAAATAGATAATTAAAAATAAGACTTTTTTTTATTCTTATCAATAGTAAGGAGATCAAGTTCTACATCTTTCTTAATATATCTTTTATTAATAATAGAACTATAATTATTTGAATTAAAGTTTATGATTATTCTAAGGATAGAGGAAAATAATAAGGATAGAAATATTTTCAAATTTAAAAGTAATATTATATACTTCTCTCCTATTAAATTACAAGGGAGTACATAAAGTACATTAATTTCTAAGGTTTATAATATAATTATAAGAGTTAATATAGAATATATGATTTCTACTACGTTTAGATGAATAACTAAGCATCTAAAAGAATTAATAATATTAATAGTAGTTTATATTAACTCCTGTATTCTCTACAAGTATTTTAATAAGTTAAATATTATTAAACAGAAATAGTTTATAATTGATATTATAGTATTTCCATAATTATATAAATAAAAAGACATTATCAAGATTCATTAGATTTATAGTAAAAATACCTTTATAGATAATATAATTAAGAGATCTAATAATCAAGTATTCAAAAGATTTATAATAATAAATAAGATAATGATATAGAAAGACAGATAGATTATAAAAATTACGAATAGTAATAAGACGAAGGAATAAAAATAGAGAAAAAGTATATAAGATAATAAGAAGAAGGTAATAGAGAGAGAGAAAGATATATTATAATAAGAATCTGAAGTATTAAATATAGTATTAAATAAAAAGTATATTCTTATGGAGAAATACTATTTAAAGTATTTCTACGGTTTTGAGTATAATAATAGAAATCTATATAATTAGAAGCGACTTTATATTATTCCTATATTTTATATTACTCTTACATCTTATACTATTCTTATATTCTATATTAATTTTAATATTTAATATACCTTAGCTATAAAAGAAAGTATTATGAGTATTTAGTTAAATATAGTATCAAAATAGCTAAAGCTATAGTAATAAGTAACTAAGTAGTTAATCTACTTATTTAGATTAATAGGAATAGAAGGAGTGTTATACGAATTTATCTATATAATATATAGTACATATATATATATACTATAATCTAAATATAAATATTATGAATAGAGATAACTATTTATATACTATTTATATAGTCGATCGATTATAACGTTTACTAGCTATAAACTAATATAATAAAGTAATTGTTATTTCAAATAAGAAATCATATATAGCTATTTTAGCTTATTATATAGACAATATATTACTAGCTATTAATAACTAAAGGATAACTCATTATATATAAAAAATTTAAAATTAGAAAATAGAAATTTAAAACTTCAAAGAACGTTCTATCTTTCTTAATTATATTCTATTTATAAATTAAGAGGAAACAATATTTACTATTATTCAAAATAAATATATTATGAAACTTATTAAGAAGTTTAAAATAGAAACTATTTATAGATTTAAAGCTGCTATAGATAATTATGTTAAATTAGTTAAAAATAAAGAGAAAGCTTTCAAATCTAGTAATTTAAGTTTTAATAAGAAATAAGAGCTTTATAGTATTTAACTCTAACAATAAGGGTTAATATTATTTCTATAACAGTAACCTATTCTTAATTTATTTATCATCTAGATAAAACTTATTTTTTTAATTCTTGACTATATATAGAATTATTTAAATAATAATAAAGAATATAGATTTCCTTATAACTATAAAGATATATCTTCTAGTCAGGATATTAAAAAATATATTGATTCAGATTAAATAAAAAATCTAAATAAAAAGATATCTACTCCTTCTTATATTTTCTACTTATAAAGAAGTAGGAGATTTATAAATTGTTTAATTATAAAATGAAGAATAGTACTTCTATCTACTTATAAACCTAAATATATAGTTCTATTAGACGCCTATAAGTAAGTAATACATTTATATTGTTATTATAATAATATGAATCTAAAATTGAATTATTGAAAACTAAAAGATCTAAGATTTATATGAATAATTTAATAATAAAAAAACTAGTACAAAATCTTGAGTACTATAAACAAACAAAATATATAAATATAAGATATTACTTTATATGAAGCTTTATTAGAATTAAATATAGCTTTACATATTATATAATTATAGAAGATAATATAGCTAATATTTTAACTAAACCTTTGAACTTCGTAATATTTAAGTGAATTTAATCTAAACTTCAAAAGATATATTCAAAGTCTTTCCTTTTTTACTTTTAATAAGTTTTAAATTCTCTAGCTTTATATAATCTTTCTCTTTTTACTTTATATAAAGCTTTATAATCTTTTATAAACACAAGCTATATATTAATAGAATATAACTATAGGGGAATATTAGATTTATTCTAATATATAAAGAAGTTCTATTTCTATTATCTTCACAGAAGTAATAGGAAGTCCTATAAGATTTCTATGTGCATAAATTACATCAAAATCGCTTTATAAATATACACTCATTTTACCTTTTTACCCCTAGTAGTTTTTAAATAAATAAGGTAAATATATAGAGGTTTATACTCTTATAATGTATTAGAAATGATACAAGCTATATATTATAATTATAGTACTTTATATATTATAGTTATAATATCTTACTTGCTTTAACTATACTATAGTATGTACTTCACTTTAGCCTATATCTTATAGTCCTAATATGTTATATATTTTAAGTATAGTAAGTTATATATTATATTCAGATATATATACCATAATTATAATACTTTTTATATTGTAATTAATAATTCTTATATATTATAGCTTTAGCTGGAACTCTAGTAGTATAGTTAGAACTCTAATAGTATAACTAGAATTCTAAAAAAGACCCTCTATATAAGAATTTTAATATTTCTATAAATCATAGTTAGAAATCACTAATTATACTATTAATTAAATTACTATTTCCCTTTTTCTTTAACTATTAGTATTATATATTCTTTAAACAAGTCCTGATATTAAGAAAACTACTTTTATTATATTAGATTTCTCCTGACGTTACGATTATGTATAGTAATAATTCAACTATTGATTTACCTACTTATCTATCTATTCTAACAGGGGCCAATTATAATAATTAGTAGAAGGATAAGAAGGCTAAAGTTATATTTCAGAGAGTCATATATCTACTGATAGTTGTAATAGAAAGCGAGCTATTAGTCCCTCTTAAGATAAGTATTATATATATATTTATTATTACTTTATATTATTAGGTTTCTCATCCTATTTCCTAGGCTTTCCTAATTAAATTGAATAGAGCTTCTTTTCTAAAGCTACTTCTTCTTCTTTTTAAAATATACTTGAAACATTTTTAATATTAGTATAAGTAAATTATTTATAGTTTCCTAGTCTTTCCTTAAAGTATTATTATGAAGGGAAGATCTAGTATAATATGATAATTCTTAAGATAGTCTTTTATTATCTCTCGATTTACTAAATATATTTCAAACATAGGAAGTTATAGTGATAAACAGTAGTTTACTATAGATTATTGTTTCTTATTTGTATTAATTGTATTATACTTATTATAGGGTTTTTGCTTCTATTGAATAGTAGAGATTGCAAAAATCAATTGACGATATAATAAATATAAATGATATTAAGTGAATGAATTATTATGAGTTTTCCTTATTTTCTTATTCTCACGTTTTAAACTCCTAGATATAATATCAATATTATAGAATAATATATAATTATGACAATTTTAAACTACCCATTTCTACTTATATCCTTCTAGATGTTTCCTTATGAGATAGTACAAGCTTATTTCTTTAGACTATTTCTTATTTATTTATAATTGAATACTAATAGATAATACTATATGAGTAGCTAATACCTTACTATCAACTAGGACTATTAGTAAATACATTAACTCCTAAAATATAACTACAACTTTCCTACTATCCTACTTACTACTATAACTAGACTCTACTTAATTGAAGGCTAGAAGCGTTATAGCTATAATACCTAGTATACCTACCCTATAGAAACTTTTCTCATAATAGGAAAAGCTCTCTATTATTGATATAAGTTAACTTATGACTACTATATAAACATAATAAGACTTAGTTTATTCTTATTAGTTAATAATCTTAACATTTTGAATATATTTAATATATAAATAATACTTATATAAATATAAATATTCCTTATATAACTACATAGCTTTAAATACTTCTATAATGATATTACTATAGTATTTTCAAATATGTAGTAATTAGTATTATAATAATATATTAGTATAAAGATATTCTCTAATTAATATGTAGTCTTTAATATTATTAGGATGATATAGTAAATTATAGACTAACTAGATAATATTCCTTCAGAACTCTGTAAGCTATTTATTAATTATAATATCTAAGGTAACCTTTTTAAAATCAATTTTAATAAAATAGTAGTTTTAAATATTATAATTCAAACTAGATATATCTATATTTACTTTAAAATTCTCTTTCTATAGATAGATTTAAGTCTTTAGCTTTATATAGAGAATATTTAGCTCCCGGCTAGGACTTATATCCCAACCTACTTTATACTAATAGCTATAGCTATAGTTACTTCAGGTTTTTAAATATTATACAATAAGGTTGTGCTAATAGTATATAAGTCCCGCAATATATTTTACCTTAGGTTATACTTTTCCTACTATTAGCTAATAATAACCTCTATAATAGACTTTAATATATATACCTTTTCAGATAGTACTTAATAGGCTACCTCTAAGATATATTTAAAGTATTTAAAGTTACTTTTAAATACCTTACCTTTAGACGCCAGATTCTTCTTTATTACTTTAACTTTGTTTTTTTTAATTCTACTAATAGCTTTATCTTCTAATAATATATTAAAACTAAATATAGTTATAACTACTTTAAAAAGGCTAGGGAGAATAGTAAAGTTACTTTTATATAAAACTAACTCTCCTAAGTGTTTATAAAAGTAGTTATAGTTCCTATAGTTATTAATAATGCTTATAAAGTTGATATTTATATTAAGGTTATAGGGGTTGAGTATAGTAATAGTTCTTTTTGTTATTATTATTAGTAGTATTATTATAAGTGAGATACTATTATTAATAGCTATTAACTTATACTTTAAAAAATAGTTGGCTAGTCATCTATCGCTTTCTTTTATATCTATAGTAAGTATTATTAAGGTATACTGGTAGTATTATTACTTAATCGGTATCTAGCTAGTATGAGTTAATATTATAAGTACTACTATAGTAAGTTTAATACTTCGAAGCTACTACTAACTATTATAAGGTTTATACTAGTAAGTTTATATACCTAGTTATTACTTTATTACTTATTAGCCCCTATATATATATAGTTTCTAAGTTAAGGCTAGGTTTAAACTAGTAGTTATACTACTAGGTCTTTTTAACTATATTTACTTATAGTGATATATATAAGCTACAGTATATAACTAGGTATTTTCCCATTATAGGGATTATTTACTAGGTATTATATAAAGCTACCTACTAGACGGGGGGCTGAATACATAAAACTCTACAGATAGATTTATAGATTTTAAAGAAACTTTAGTTTTATTAGAAATAATATAGAAGAAGAATAAATTATAAAATAACCTAGCTTTTCAACAGTTTATTTTTATCATATATAAGAAATCTATAAATACTTTTAACTCTATAATTTTAATAATTACTTTTAATTATATATACTAAGCCTTAGTCTAAATAAGACTCTCCCTATATAAATCATTACTAGAAAATCTTCTATTATTATAAGATTAAACATTAAAACTAGAAATATACTTATCTATAATAATAAGTATTTTCATTACTATTATATTTAGTTATAAGCTACTATTAGTAAAAATACTATTATTAGGTAGAATATATATTTGATTCTATATATAGGATGAAGAAGTTAGACTCTATTCTAAATATTAAGCAAAAGTAACTAAACAAATAATACTAGTAAGTCTTTTGATTTATATAGAGAATACTTAGCTCCAAGTCAAGGCCTATACCCCAACTTACTCTTTATTTACAACTATAGCTATGATTACTTTAGATTTTCAAATTGTAATTTATCTTACTTTGATTTTAAGAATAATAATATCTTTAGTTTTCCCTATTATGTGCTAATACTAATTTATATGATAAATAGACTCTAATATATATACCTTTTTGAATAATTAATATATTACTTCGAAGGTATATTTATTAGGAATAATATAGTTAAGTAGTAGAGTTTATACTAATTGAACTTCAGCTGCTGGTACTATCTCGATAAGTCTAGCTTTATTAATATTACTTAAAGTAAAGTATTATATAATGTATAGCAATATTTAGTTATATATTATATATATTACATTTTACCTACTAATTAGGCATAGTAGCTTAAAGATTTGTAATACTAAAGGGTTATTAAGCTAAAAATATATGTTATAATAATTTCATATATTTCAAGAGAAGGACTAATAGCTTACTCTCTACTATAACTATTAGTAGACATATTACCTCTTCAATATAACTTTAGCTTTCCTTTTTCCCCACTAATTACTATAGCTAGCTTCTAGTTAATCTAAGACTAAATGTTCCATAATTATAGCAGCTAGTATATTTACTCTATATTAATCTTTCTGTAGATAATAAATAATTAATACCTCTTTCTGTAATAATGTTATACTTTTATAACTCTATACCTTTATATCTTTATACTTTTATAGTTATCAATATAGATTTCAAATTTCTGAAGATATTGAATTACGACTAACTATAGGCATTAAACCTAAATATTAATTATAATTTTAATATTCTTTACCTTAAAACTCTCTATATTGAACTATTAAGGATAGATGTAGTAACTAAGTAGTATATCTATATAGAAGGCAAATATAGATATAAGATTATTAATATATTTGAATCTAACTCCTTAACCTAGAGTTCTCACTATTATAGCCTTAATACCCCTCTTATAGATAACTAAGTAGTAGCCTAGCTAACGGCTACTCATATATCTTTATATATTTCCCTCTGATAGATTATATTTGTATAATCTTAGAGCTTAAAAATAAAGTCTTTTCTAAATCTTAATATTCTTTATATTTCTAATATATATCCTAGCTTTCTTATTAGACTTTTAGAATTCGTTATGTTAGTTATACTATACTATAAGTATGAGACCTTAGGGTATAAGGTCGGAACTAAGGTAATAGTAGTACTATTATTAATATCTAAAGAAGGAGAGCCTCTAGGTATTAAGGCGAAAAAGTAAATCTCTAGGCTATAGTACTTAGACTAATATATATTATAAATACTTATAGTATATAATATATACAACTATAAGCCTACGTTTTAATACTCCCCTTTAGGTTAGACTTATAACTAGTTAGAATATAAGAAACTAGCTTGAAATTTTTAAAATACTAGTTTTCAGCTGAAAATTCTAAATCTCAGTAGTTTTTAAAAAATCGAATATTTTGAAGATTAATAGTATTAAAGATATTTAATTAAGTACTGATCAATCTAATTACAAGTAATGTTTCTAGAGGTAATCCTTAATCTAAACTATCTACTATTCTTAATAGTCTAATAGAATCCTTATATTTAATAGTATCTAGAGTTTCAATAAGGTTATTAGTAGCTATATTAGTGTTTTTTATAGAGTATAGACGAGTTATATTATTATTATTAACCTTCTGAACAATCTACTTATACTAAATATTAATATTCTATATACATACCTTATCTAGAAAATATCAATATTTAAAATCATGGTATTATACAACGCGTAATGAAAGTTATTAATACTATTAGTCCTATTTTATAATTAGCTCATTTAGTCTATTCTACTAATCTTATATTATAAGTAGTTGAAAGTTATAAGGTAAAGAAAAAGTACTATAAATCCTCTATTATAAATAGTTAAATTTATAGAGTAACAAAAAGCTTCTAATTGTTTTTTAAGTAATAAAACAAATCAACTAGACTTATCTTTAAAAGTAGACGAGTAATCCTATATTATAAATAATTAGGAAGGAGTAAAATAAAATTAAGCTCTCATGTCTTAGGCAAAAAATACATACTAGGCTTATCTTCAAAAGCGATTATAGTATTACACAACATATAATTAATACTCTTCATCCTAAGTAAAAATATTAAATATAGAAAATATAAATATATCACTCCTCAAAGTATAAAAACCAAGAATATATAAAGTTATAAAAACGTAGAAAGCGTAAAATAAGTTGTTTTTAATACTTCAGAAAAAAAGTATAGAGAACCGTAAAAAATCACAACGTCTTGAAAATACTATTAATAATAGAAATAGGGTAGAAGAAAAGTTACGAATAGTATTATAAGGTAAAGAATCAAGCCCCTAAAAAAGCCCCTAGGCTTATAACTTATAAGATCTTAAAGTATAAAGTCAGAACTAAGGTAATAGTAATACTATTAGTAATATCTAAAGAAAAAGAGCCTCTAGGTACTAAGGCGAGAAGGCAAACCTCTAAGCTATAGCACCTAAGCTAGTATGTAATATAAGTGCCTATAATATGTAATATATATAACTATAAGCCTACTCCTTAACAATAAAGCATATAATAACTATATATATATTACTATATATATAATAGTATACCTTCTATATCCTACTAGTAATAAGTAATAAGTAACTAGTAATAACTGTAGTTATATATATAGTAGTTAGTAACTAATTCCTATACTATAAATCTAGAGCTTTATATAATACTATAGATCATATACTATAATAATAATAATAATTAATAATAAGAATATTACTTTATATCTATATAGTAAGATTATACATAATATATATTAATATCTAGATAAACGAATATTAATTAGTAACTAATCCTTTTATTACTACTATATTATAAATTAGTAAAGTATATTATAATAAAAATATAATAAGAAAGTCATATATCTAAAGTTCAAATAAGATGAAGAATTATAAGATTTACGATTTAGCTATATATAAATAGGAGTTTATTCTTTAAATTATATATTAATTCTTTTCTAAAGACTACTATTAAGAAATGATTTTAGATAAAGATCTATTCTCTAAGAATACTATTTTATAGTAATTAAACAGAAGTATTCTATATAGTATAAATTAAAGAATCACTATATAATTCTAATACCTATGTCTCAAAGTATGTGTAGTAAATATAATTATTTTTAAAAGTACTGCTAAATATTGATAATATTAGGAATTAAAATATTCCTAGTCTTTTAATTTTACAAGTTTATATAGAGTCGTAAAAGTCTCTCTCTATATCGCTTTCTATATACATTTAATTAATATAATAATTTCACTTTTCTAACTCTACTATCTCTCTAATAATATTTAACTTACTTATCACTATTAATATATTAATTTTAGATTTTTCTATAACTATAAGAATCCTACCTATTAGTATATCTATATTCGTAAAGATCTACTAATATCTAAATATAGAATTATTCAAAAGAATCTAGGATGATAATTATACTACCTTTGTAAATAGAAATACTATTAAGATTTGTATTTATTCAATATCTTAAATAATATTCTATAAGTATATAGAGCTTCATAGCCTAGAGCTATTTTAAGTACTTAATTTTTCTTTTAGAAGTAGCTTATAATTACTTAATAATTTACTAATCCCCCTCTTATCTATTATTTAGAAAGTTACTATTAGTTACACTATGCTATAGGGTATGTGGTAACTATACGTATTACTATATATATAGCAGCATGCCCTCTACATCTTACTAGTAATAAGTGTTAGGCACTTAGTACTAATTATAACTAATTATATAGTAATGAGTAAGTAATTAGTAAGTAATTACTATACTATAAATCTAGAGCTTTATATAGTATCTTATACTATATAATATAAAAATAATAGT
>AMCV02000024.1:141855-187328 GCA_000350065.2 Colletotrichum orbiculare MAFF 240422 | reverse complement strand
AAATTAGTAAAGTTTATTATAATAGAAAAAGTAATTATAAAACCTTATACTTAAAATCTATATAAAATAAAAGATTATAAGATTTATTATTTAGATACGTTAAGCTTTCTTTACCTTAAGATCTTACTAGGAACTTCTGAATCATATCCTAACTTTTCAAAGATAGCTATTATTATAATACTAATAATTATATTTAATTTAGTTTTAAAATAAAATACTCTTTAATAGCTATTATTAAGAAGTTAATAACTACTCTTATTCTTTACTTATAGGAGTATATTTAGTAAATATAATAACCCTCTTTAAGTTATTACTCAAATTTTAGTATTAGAGATCTATAATATCTCTAGTTTTAACTCCTTAAGAGACCTATATAGTTTTTTAAAAGTTCTTTTAATACTTCTTATTCTTATAATAATATCTAAATTAACCCCTATAGGTAAGATATCTACTTTACGTACTTTTATATTTATAATAATAATACTTTTAAATAATTTTATCTTTATAAAGCTTTATTAATATTTTAATCCTATACTTTCTAGCTAAATCCCCAATCTTAATTATAGTAATATTATAAACAAGCATTCTATAAAGATCTCTATTTATATAGTATACTAGGTAGCTTTATATATATATATATAAAACTCTATAGTTTAGAACTCTTTTAGATATTTAAAAGTAACTTTAAAGATTAGTTTCTAATAACTTAATAACTTACTAGTATTTCTGTATTATATTATTTTAAAGACTACTTTATAATATATAGTATTAAAATTAATATAAATAGTAATAAAACCTTTATAATACTATACTAACTATCTTAATAATAAGAATTTACTTTATAGACTGATGAAGAATTTTAAGAAGTTCCAAAATACTATATTAATTTAAAGAATAGTTTTAAAAAGTATTTTAAATAGGTTTATAACTTTATACTAAAGGAGTTAGATTTTGCTTTATCTTTCTATAATTTCTAATTTAAAGTTCAATATATAATACTAATATTACCTTTATAATAAGAAGTTAAAAGAAAATACTTATAATGAATTTAAATAACTTATATATTTATAATATAAAATAGGAGACTTTTATTATAATAATTAACTTTACTAATTTCTTATTTAACTATTTTAGAATTTCCCTAATACTAAGAAGGGTATTATAAGTATACTTTATACTTTACTTCTACTACCCTTTTTAATAATACTTTAACTAAATATACTATAGATCTTATAAAGGTATATAATAAGAATATAAAGTATAATAGAAATTTATATAATATCTTTAAAACTAAGATCTATATTTTTTATAATTACTACTTTAAGTTTAGTATCTTATGTTATATATAAGTTAATATATTTTCTTCATAATACTAAAAGATTAAGCTTTTCAGTATTATTTTGAATATTTAAGTAATCCTAGTTTTAATTTATAGTTTGAATAAATAACTTACTATGTTAAAAGCTACTTTAAAAATAATAAATATTAATAGCTATATCTTTCTAATTAGTAAAATATTATATTTTAAAGTATTATAACTAAGAATCATAAGAAGAATAAAAAGAAAGCTTTTAACGCCTTTATATTTATACTTATTTATATCTAGAAAGCCTTCCTAATAAACTTCTATATTAATATAATATTCTACTTCTAACTTATAAATATATATTATAATATATCTAAATACTAATTAGTTTTCCTTACTTTTATAATAATATCTTAGAATTTCTATTACTAGTTGAGATTAGCTATAAGTAATATCATATTAATCTCAAAGTTATAATATATTTAGAATAATAAGAATAATAACAAGAAGTAAATTAATAATTAATTTTAAGTTAATTATATATAGCTCCCTTTAAGAGTATCCCTAAAGTATTATACTATTGAGTTTTACGTATTTAGCCCCCCGCCTGGTGGGTAGTTTTATATAATACCTAGTAAATAATCTCTATAATAGGAAAATACCTAGTTATATATTATAGCCTATATATATCTCTATAGGTAAATATAGTTAAAAGGACTTAGTAGTATAACTACTAGTTCAAACTTAGCTGTAACTTAGAAGTTAGTATAAGCCTTATAATAGTTAGTACTAGCTTTAAAGTATTAAACTTACTATAGTAGTACTTATGATGTTAACTTATACTAGCTAGGTACTAATAATACTACTAGTATACCTTAATAATACTAGCTATAGATATAAAAGAAAGCGATAGACTATAGACTAGCTGACTGTCTTTTGAAGTATAAGTTAATAGCTATCTATAATAATACTACTAATAATAATAATAATAAGTACTATTACTATACTTAACCCTTATAACCTTAATATAAATATCAACTTTATAAATATTATTAATAACTATAAGAATTATAACTACTTTTATAAAAGTCTAAAGGGGTTAGTTTTATATAAGAGTAATTTTACTACCCTTCCTAGCTTTCTTAAAGTAGTTATAACTATATTTAGCCTTTAAAATATTATTAGAAGATAAACTTATTAGTAGAGCTAAAGAAAATGAAATTAAAGTAATAAAGAAGAATCTAGCGCTTAAAAGTAAGGTGTTTAAAGATAACTTTAAATACTTTAAATATATCTTAGAAATAGCCTATTAGGTATCTAAAAAGTATATATATCGAAATCTACTTATAACTTATAGAAATCGTCGTTAGCTAATAGTAGGAAAAGTATAACCTAAGGTTAAATATGTCGTATTATATACTATTAATATAACCTGATTAGGTGATATTTAAAAACCTAAAGTAATTATAGCTGTAGCTATTAGTATAAGATAGGTTGGAGTATAGGTCCTAGCTGGGAGCTAAATGTTCTCTATGTGAAGCTAAAGATTTAAAGGACTATACTATAGAATACTTTATACTTTATCTATACTACTTTATACTATTTATATTTATTTATATTAAATAGAGCTTACTCTTCTCTTATAGCTATATATAGCTATTTTAATAAGAAGTACTATATATATAGTAAGATAAATTATTAGTCTATAAGATATATTTTTAAAGAGAGATATATTTCTTTTAACTAGTATAAGTTAAATACTAATTCTAAAGTATATTCTATAATAATATATTAAGTTCTCCTTATAAACTATAACAATATTAATAGTTTTAATAATAATTTTAAGGATTCTTTTTAAAGATTATAAGTCTAATAATATTATTATATAATATTAAATATAGTATGATTTTGAAGATAAGGTTACTATTCCTTCTAAATCGTTTTTGATATTATTTTTTAGTAAAGATTTTATTACTCTTCTTAGGAGTAAAGTTATAAGGTTTTTCTAAGACTAGGTAATACTCTATACTTTTATTTAAAGTAATATTTCTAATAGTAAAATTACTAAAGAGAGTAGTATTATAGTTTTTATATCTATATTTATACTTAAAAGCTATTACTTAAGTATTATCTTTTATGATATCTTATCTAACTTAAGTGCTACTAGCCTTTTAACTATTAGGTACTCCTAGTTTACTATACTTAAATAGAGTATTAACCTTTTTATAATTCTTATGTTTCTATAAAATAAACTTGTAATAATCTGCTTTAGTAAAGTTTCTCTAATTATTATGTTTAGAATAGTTAATATTCCTATACCTCTAGGTATTATTATATTTTATATAGTATTATATAATACCCTTTTCTTACTCTACTTTATAGATATAAATTGCTTTAATATTATATTTAATAATATTTATTACTAGTTTTATTAAGATAAGAAGGTTATTTTAATTATTTAAAAATAAGGGTATCTATAGATACTCCTTAATAAACAGAGAACTATTATTTCTATATATTTTATAGAAATAGAAATATAGAGATTTTACTACTATTTTAAATACCTAGTTATTATTTATTTTTATAATATCTTTAGGAATGTAAAATATCTAGTTGAATAATATACTTTTAAAGTATTTAGAAAGTACTATTATTAATATTAAATATATTATATAACTTCTTTATACTTTTATTTTGCTATTTATAGTAATGTTAACTTTAA
Organism: Colletotrichum orbiculare MAFF 240422; assembly: GCA_000350065.2. Lineage (NCBI taxonomy): Eukaryota > Fungi > Ascomycota > Sordariomycetes > Glomerellales > Glomerellaceae > Colletotrichum > Colletotrichum orbiculare. Next base: position 183,300 of record AMCV02000024.1, on the reverse strand, counting down.
CTTTAAGATTATTATTAATATTATCTATATTAATAGTGAATTTAAATTCTATATTATTAATATTATAATACTATTTAATACTACTTGATTTTTATTAAATATCTTAGTAAAAGTAATATAGGAGGCTTTTAAGGTATATTAGATTGATAAATATTAAGGCCCTCCTAATTTTATTACTACTAATATAAGTATAATATTTTAATTTAAAGACTTCAAATTAAAAGTGAAAATAATAGGATTAATAGTCTATATTATTCTAATTGAAATATATAATAGTATTAGTAAGGTTAAATATTACTATATGCCTTTTTATTATATATATAAGATCTATTATAGTAGAATACTTACTACTATTTAAGAAGTATTTCTTTAAGTAGTAGATAAGGTAATTAATAATATTATTAAGCTAAATAGCTTTATACTTATTCTATTTATTTTTAGAGTATATTTGTATCTTATAGAAGATTGAGTCTTCTCTCTAGATATTATTACTTAGGTTTATACTATATATAAAGCTACTAAAGAAATCTATTATAAATATACTAAGTATACTATTAATACTATTTTAGTAATATATAATAACTTAGATACCTTATATATTATACTCCTTCTATTTTAATTTATAGTATATATATAGTAAGAGAAAAATAACTAGTAAGGTTTATATTACTTCTTTATTATATATAATAAGATATATACTTTTTAGTTTTCTTATAACTTTTAAAAGTTTTAATCTATAGTTATAAAATTATATTTTAAAAGTAGTAATTAAGATATCTTATTGAATTATACTTTTAAAATATTAATACCTTTTGAAATACTAATACCTAAAAGCATTCACAAGAAATCTATAAGAATTTATATTATTACTATAAGAAACCTAATACTATGTAGAGATATATATTCTTATAGAAATACTTTAGATTTATCTATAATTATTCTTATAGAGCTTTAGAATACTTAGTAAATACTATAAACTACTATTATTATAAATAATAGTAATGATACTATTATTAATAATAATAATTTCCTCCTTATTTAAATAATTAGTAATATATTATTCTAACTTTATATACTTTAGATCTAACTAATTTTAAATCTTATAATATATAAAAATAGCTTGCTTTCTCTCAATTTTAACTAAAAACCTTGTTTTATGATATACCTTATAGCTAAAGAATAGTCTAATATAATACTAGTATTTAATTTTTATAAAGAAAGTATTATTATAATATTTAGACTACTATTTAAAAGGTTAATTAAAAAAGAAGTTAAGAAAAGTATTACTAATAGTATTATAGAGATTATCTAATATAACCCTATCCTCTATAAAACTATAAGTATTTTAAATCCTATATTATTGATAAAATTAAGACTAAAAATACTAATAAGGTATATAAGAAGTTAAGATTTATAATCTCAAGTTTTATAGATAATAGTAAGTTCAAAATATTAATATAATTATAAATAATCTAATAAAGTAGCTAGTAGTTAATTTTAGTTATAGCCCTAGCTCTCCTCTAGTATATTAATATGATAATATAGTTCTATAATATTATATAAATTTATATTTAAACTAAAATAGAGTTTATAAGGCGTATTATAGTTAAATTACTCTTATATTTTAAGGATTAATATCCCTTAGGCTTTATTATAATTATTATTAAACTACTATATAGTCTTATTAAAGCTAGTACCTATTAATAGGCAACTTATTCTAAGTATTATAAGGAGTAGTTATAAATAGAGATATTGATATATTCCTTATATCTCCTTATCTTATATCTTTAAAATAATACCTTTAGCCTTATAGGTATATAAATTGATAATATTTTTAGCTTCTTAAATATTACTTTTTTATATTATGAAGATAAGGAAGGAGCTCTAAAAAGCCTTACTTAAGGTTAAACCTAAAATAATCTTCTTAAAAGTAGTATTATTAGTATTTAATAGCAATATCTTATTACTTAATTGTGATACTTTCTATTTATACTAAAAGTACTAAGGGTAAAAACTTATTTTTATTAATACATGTATAATATTTAAGGGATTTAAAAAGGTATATATTGAATAGTATATATGTAAGGTATACCTTACCTTAATATATTAACCTAAGGTATTATTTAATTCCTCTTATATAATATAAGAATAATAATCTTTAAGTAATAATACTACTATATTTAAAAAATATCTCAAGTAGTAAATTAAGTATTTTAATTATAGTTTTAAGTTTATACTATTTAACCTTCCTAAGGTATATTTTTACACTTTTTCTAATAACTTATTTACTAATAATACTAATTTCTTATCTTAATTAAGATTTATAATAATCTTAGGCTAAGAGACTACTATTAGTAATAACTAGTTTAATCTCTATAGTAACTTTATATATTATTTTTCTATAAAATATAAAAGAGTTATTAGGAGTATATTTATTTTAAAGATTTATACTATAATAGCTAGTATAGACTTTACTTATATTATAGCTATATTACTTAAGAAGATCTTTTAGTATTAAAAACTCCTCTCAATCCCAACTATTATATATATTAACTTATATTTATTTTATAAGTATTTTATAAAGCTTAGTATTACTAAAGGAAAATACCTTATAATTAATATTATAGTATTAAAATAGTTATATAAGTATTATAAATTCTATAAGATAAAATAAATTAATACAACTAGAAGTATTACTAATCCCTTTATAAAAGATATATTGAACTATACTTTTAAGAGATTTACTAATTTAAATTATATAACTATTTAGATAGAAAGATAAGTAATTTAAATATAATAAATAAACAAGTATTTAAATATTATTAAAATAAAAGGGTATAGATTGCTAAGGGTACTATTTTTCATATAAATAAATAGATACTAAGGTATATAGTAAAAAGAAAAGTTACTAGTATTAGTTATACTATACTATAGGGTATATATCAATTTTATATACTATTACATATATAGTAGTATACTTTCTATATCTTACTAATGATAAGTACTAGGTACCTAGTGTTAATTATAGCTAATTGTATAGTAATTAGTAAGTAATTACTATACTATAAATCTAAAACCTTATATGGTATTTCGTATTATATAATATAGGAATAATAATAATAAATAACCAGAATACTACTTTATACCTATATAGCAAGATTATATATAGTGTATATTACCCTCTAGATATACTAATAGTTACATCTTCTTTGTAATACTAAGTTTAACTTATATATGAAAGAAAATATAATATTCTATATTGATTTGCCTACTAAGAAGAATTTACTTTATAGACTTCTATAGAATTCTAAACTATTAGTAAATATAACTATTAAACTAGTAATAGGTAACTAGTAAAAAGTTAAGAAGAATTAACAACTCTCAATTATTAAAGAATAGGTCATTCAGAATAGTATCTGAAAATAGTACTAATATTGATATAAATGGTGATAACGATGGGAAGTTTAAATTCTATAAGAAGTAGGGAACTTCGTAGTATTAATATCTAAATAGAATTTACTTTTAGAAAGATTAACCTTATATTATATAGAGTTTTTAATTCTATTATACTTAGGCCACTAAGTAGTCTATCTACTAGATATTCTAATATTATAATTTGATTAATTTAGAGTATAAATAATTAAGATAGTATAATTATAACTCTAATAATAGACTTTCTATAATAAATAGAAAATAAAGGATTATAAGAGTAAAAGAAAATACTCAAGTCTTTAAATACTTAAAATAAGTTATTAGGATAAATATAAATAATAGTTAAATAGCTAGAACTCTAATATCCCCCCTTAAAGTATATAAGATAAATAGACCTTTTATAACTTAAAAAGTAGTAAAAACTCTAAAAACTATATAGGAAAAACAGAAAAAAAGTCTTTAAAAGATTAAAGTCTGAAAAACCTAAAACCTAAAAAAAGTTTAAAGGAACAAACTTTAAAATAAAGTAAAGGAAATCAGAAGAAATCAGAAAGACTTAAAACTGGTAAAATATTAAAGGAAAAGATTAATCTTCAGAAAGTAGACTATTCAGACTATTCTTTTTATAAGAGGACTAAATATTAAAATTATTCTATAAAATCCTCTTAATAATATTATTAAATTTAACTCAGCCTAAAGGCTTCATTAAAAAATCAGTTATGTTATTATTCATATTAATATTATAGAGATTAATCTAATTATCTCAAATAAGATTTCTAATAAAGTAGTAATAAACTTTAACATACTTAGCTTTTTTATAGAATTCAGTATTTTGAATAAGTCTTTTAGCTAATTAATTATCTATAAAGATAATCAGCTTATTAAGAACTCTAAATCTTAAAGTTTTATTAATAAAACTATAGTTATTATATAAATAAATAACTTCTTTAGTAATATCTACTAGAACTATATACTTAGTTTTACAAATAGATAAAACTACTATCTTTTACTTACCCAAGCTATAACTTATAATATTATAAAAGTCTAAGCAAAATATATATACCAAAGTAGACTTTCTATTATTGATATCTCTAATCCAATCTGAAACTATAAACCTAAATGAATTGAAAAGATTAATATTATTATAGTTATAAATTAGCCTATAATGAGAGTTTTCTTTCAAGTAACCCTATATTCTATTAAAAGTAATAAAATATTCTTTAGAAGAATTCAAAGAAAATGAAGAGTAAATAGTAATAATTAGAATAATATCTAGCCTAGTTTTTAAGGCTAAATATAATAAAGCCCTTACTTCTTTTTCATATTCTAATATCTCTTCTTTAGTAATATTATCCTTATTAATAAAGAATTTAACTTTATCATCTATTAGAATATTAGAACTATAAATATCCTTTTTATTGAATTTAATAAGAGTTTTATCAGTATATTTAAACTGAATTATTTCTATATTTTTATTCTTCTGATTAATAATTAAATCATTATTTAAACACATATTAAGCTATCCTAGATCTTGGATTTTTATATCTCTTTTAAATCTACTATAAATATATTCTAAAGTAGTAGATTTATTAGCTCCTAATAATATATCGTTAATATGATATACTAAAATAGCTAAATATTTACTTTTATTAAGACTAATATTAAGTATAAATATTCCTTCATTATAGAGAGATACTTTAAAACCAATCTCATATAAGATAGATTTAAAGTGTAAATACTGAAACTTAGAATTCGATTTTAACCTATATAAAACCTTATTTAATAAATAGATAAAAGGTTGATTCTTATAGTTAGTACTATAAACCAAACTTTTAAAACCTTTATTATAAGTGTAGCTAGTAAGTAGCTTAATATATATCTTTTTATCTATTTTTATATCAATAAATATAGTAGTAACATTATATTGAATTAAAATTCAGCTATAGTAAATATATATAATTAAAATATATCTATAACCTTTAAGCCTATAAGTAGTACTAAAGGTTTCTAAATAATTAATACTAAAATACTAGTTGAAACCTTAAGTAGTCTATCTAGTTTTATATATAGGATTATTAGGATCCTAATCATTAGGTTTCATTTTAAAAATCTATCTACCTTTTAATATATTAATATTATTCTTTTTAATAAAAGAAATATTAAGTAGTAGTATGATAATTTAAACTTCTATAGATTCAATAGATTTAACTTCTTTATTTATAATTTAAATCTAATTATTATTAAACTAAGAATTTATAGTTTTTAAAAAAGTAATTAGTTTATCTAGAGTATTAACTAATAACATATATTTAGTAATATGGAAATTGCTATATTTATTAATAAATAAGTTATTATTATAGTTATATTAATTGCAATTAATACAAAGAATTAAAGAAAGATAGTTTTTAATTATAAAGAGTATATTTTCTTTATATAAATACTATCTTTAGTTTCTTTTAACTTTTAAACTTAAAGAAGGAATTTCTATAGATATAGTAGATTCTTTATTAAAATTCTTATTACTATTTATAATCCTATCAGAATAAGTTATAAAAAGACTACTGAGTTCTTTATTCAGAGAAAAATCTAAATCATTATTACTATTATTAACTTTATTAGAAAGAAAAAAAGAACTAGTATCTTTAGTAGAGTTATAAATTCTACTAGACTTAATAATAACTAGATTCTAAGAAGGATTACTAGAATTAAATTAGTTAGACTTATTCTTTTTATTAACTTAACTAGACCTAGTAGTTATAATATTAGTAAAATACATAACTCTTTTTCTTTTAAGAATTAAATTAGTTTTTAAGAATATTTATATCTTTAAACTAAATAGTATTATAAACTTAAGAATTCTAAATTAAATAGGTATTATAACTATAAGTAAGTATAGTATTCTTTTTTACTTTTAGATTAAACTTCTGAAAGTATTTATTCTTAACCTTATAGTAATAGATACTACCCTATATTTTTATATTATTAATAAAACGTTTATTTTTATTCTTTAATTTATATAGAATTCTAAACTTAATAGAAAAATAAGGTATTTTATTATAAATATAAATAGAGTTTAATATAGCTAACCTCTAACAATTTAAAAGCAAACTAAAATTATAAAAAAAGATTCTAGTTTTATTCATTATAGTTCTTACAGCTTTCTTAATTAAATTATTAGGTTTATAAGTATAAAGCAGTTCCATATTATAAATAATACTATTGTTAAGATAAATGATTTTTATTTTATTATTAGAGAACTTAAGGTTACTATCTTTATTAACTTCTTTAATTCTCTTATTACTATTATTATTATTAGTTATATTAATAAACTCTTCAAAAGCTGAAGTAATTTCTTTAGAGCTTCTACTTCTTAATATCTTTCCCTAGATAAATCTACTATTCTATCTATAAGTAAGATAAATTATTCATAGTAATTATAAATTTCTAGTAAAGTAAGTTTATAAAAGTCTGAATTAATATAATTAAGATATTTAAACTTCTTAAAAGTATTCAAATTTCTATTAATTTTACTAATAAACTTACCTTTAAGATAGGCTTTATAAATAAGTAGTTTATTACCTTTTAAATACTTATAATTGATATGATTTATAATATTCTTAATTAACTTAATAATATTATTAGTATAGTTTATTCTATTATACTATAGTTTTAAGTTATTAATATTAGTAATATTAGTATAAAGAACTATTTACTTTAATTAAATAAGAATTCTAAACTTATAGAAGTTATTAACTTTAGTTCCTTAGTAGGTAGCCTTATATAATGCCTAGTAAATAATTTCTATAATAGGAAAATACTTAGTTGTATACTATAGCCTATATATATCTCTATAGGTAAATATAATTAAAAAGACTTAGTAGTATGGGTATTAGTTTAGACTTAGCCCTAATTTAGAAGTATGTATATTGTTAAATTAATCATATTGTTATTATTAAATCTAAAATCGCTTAGAAGACTATAGAAATATTAAATACCTAGCGGAAATATATTAATATAGTTCTATAAGATATATATATGAGATATATATCTCTCAATCTAATATATCCCCTTAGGGAGAAATCTTTGGAATTTCTCTCTATTTATATAAGTTTTATAAGTAGATTTAAAAATAGATCTTTTCATTTATGAATCTTCTGAGAAAGTTATATAAGTTCTAAACTTTCTGTTTTAAATTTTTGAATAATAATTAGTAATTATATAAAAGAGTATTATAATTAGTTAAGTAATATCAATTTTACTTTTAATATTTACTATCTTACTACTTAAAAGTCTTTAAGTTTAAATATAACTTATGAGTCTTATTATATAACTATATATCTTACGTCTTCTTTTCTTTAGCTATTAATATTTATTAAATAATATATAAAGTTTTAAAATAAATTTATTTTATTATTATATTACTAGTTTATATAGATTACTAGTTTATATACATATTTTAAAATATCTTCTCCTATTTATAATAGTTCTCTTGAAGAAGTTCTTACTACGTTTAGTATATTTCTTAATAATTATAAGTTTATATAAGAAGTAATTAAAAAGATTATTCTATTTATTATTAATATAATAATTAGCTACATAGTCATTAGTAGTAAGACTACGGATTAAAATAATAAGAATATAATTGATAATAAGGATTTTGAGTAAAAGACGTATTGTTATATTAAGAGAATTATAAAATATATTATGTTTACTTCTAAATTATTTATTCTTACTTCTAAGAAGTAGAAGAGACTTATTATTACTAAGGGTTTCCTTACAGTTAAGATAATTAAGTCTCTTATATTTAAAGCTATTCAGGCAACTCTAATTTTATCTCGTTATAAATATAAATATATAAATAAGAATAATAAACAAAAGCTTTATAATTCTTATTTTAATTATTTATCTTTTCTTATTAAAAGTTATATTATTTACAAGATGTATTACTAAAGCTTTTATTATTATTATAAGTATTACCTACTTACTAACACTTATAAGTTAAATATAAAGAAGACTATTTATCTTTATATTAAATGTCTTGCTATTTATAATAATAAGAATATTAAAATTTATAATCAGTATCTCTTATTTATTTTCCTAATTAGCTTTTCTAACTTATATATTTTTAAATCGTTATTATTAAATATTAGGAGCTTTATAATGTTATTACTACTACTTGCACTAATTATATTAAGAGTTTTTTAATTCTTATATTGTGATGAATAAATAATATGGTATGTGGTCTAAATATAGGTTGTTAAAAGGTATGATCTTCTTCAAACTAGAATAAAACGCTTAAATATATATAAATAGCACAGTTAGCCTTTATATAATCCTAGTATAACCGCCTAGTAAATTCTATATTATACTTATTCTTATATATCCCCGTAGTAATAGAACTACTAGGGATAACCTTATATTTTGTAAACTATCCTAAGTAGTATATTATTATAAATGAAAATAGGTAAGTATTCTTGAAATATTCTTTAGAGTATTTAAATGAAAAACAGTTTATTATAATAAACCTATTATAATTTATTCTATATTTAACTATCTTTTATGTTATTTTTAGTAAGAATAATTAGTTAGCTTCTTTTAAAATTATTATTTATTTAACTTTTAAATAATTTAGATAATTCTTTTATTATTCTTTTACCTATTAGTTTCTTTCTTCTCCTTTATATTAATATTTTCAATAGTTACTTTTTTATACTTATTAGTAATATATATTATTAAAATAAATTCTATATATAAACCTTTAATATGAAAACAATTTTCAATTATCGCTAATACTCTAATTATAATTTAATTATACTAAAACTAAAGTATTTGATGATAATGTATTTAATATTACTATTAATATTTTAATATTTAGTTACTTTTGCTCTATACCTAGAATAGTATCTAAGCTCTTCACCCTATATATAGATTTAACTATAGATTTTACCTGATAATAGCATTTATACTAATACTAGCTTACAACTAGTTAAAATAGTAATAAAATTACTTATTATTATAGATAATTATACCCCTAGTTCTAACATTCAACCTTATAGTAGTAGAAGACTTCGTAGTAGTAATCTGTATAAAGAGAACCTTATTAAAGCTAGGATTTAATATATATAGCTAAAAATAACTACTAAAGTCGTAAGGTTAAAAACTTTTATAAACCTCTTAAAATAAAATAAAATAAAATACCTATAAGAACTAGGTATTCTATAATTTATCACTCTTCTATAACCTTTATAATAGAATTAAAATCTCCTCAAAATCTATATAGCTACTTATAAAAAGATAACTACAAGATAAGTATAGAAATATCTAGCTATAACTATTATAACTAAACCTATTAATATATTAGACTAAACCTTAATAAAGTTATTCTAAATATTATAATTAATAAGTAGTCTATAGATATTTAAAAAAAATCGTCTAGTTATCTTATAAGATATTATATTAAGCTAGTAATATTAGAAACTAGGTATTAATTAGATAATACCTTAATATTAATATTTTACTATAATACTAGTTACTAGATATTTTAGAGTATTATAATAATATAATTATAGGAGTTTTAAAAGCTATCTAGCTATATTAGAAATATTTATATCTATATAAGTATTATTAATATATTAGCCGTACTTAATTAATATATTAAGATTATTTATTAATAAGGTTAAGCTAAGTCCTACTATACTTATATAGAAATTATAAGTTAGCTCGTATTAATAGTAGAGAACTTTTATATTAATAATATAAAATCTTATTTTAAAAATAGGTAAGGCTTAGTCTAAAGGATATTAAAATTATATATATCAAAGTTATAATAAATATTCAAATAGAGTATAGTTAGTAATAATTAAATATCTCAAGATATTCAAATTATATATAGCTATAAGGGCGTAAAGGCATAAGAATATGAGGTTGTCGTAGAAGGAGTTGTTAGTTATTTATTATTAAAAAGGTTGACATAGGGCGGGTATACTAGTTATAGCTACAAAGGGTTTAACCTTAGATTAATTAGAGGCTAGCTATAGTAGTTAGCAGGGGGGTAGGAAGGCTAAAGTCGTACTTCAAGGGGTAATATATCTACTAATAGTCGTAGTAGAGAGCGAGCCATCAGCCCCTCCCTTAATATTTTAATATATTTTAATTTTAATATTTTATTAAGTAATTTTATATTAGTTTTTACCTTATTTATCCCTAAGCTTAAAAGGATATTTATTAATTCCAATTAAAAGAGTATTTAGAAATTGCAATTTGAGGCTATAATTACTATATTTTATTCTTTTTTTATTATTAATAATACTTCTCTTATTAAAGATACTCTCTTTTATTCTTTTTAAGAAGTTTATTTTATTTAATAATTCTTTTTAGATTATATATTATCTAATTAAATCTGAAGTTATTACTGTTTTTTATACTTCTTAGTATTAATACCTCTATTAACCTTGTGAATCTTATTTATAACTATTAAATCTTTAATATTTAAAGTTAGATTATTAATACTATAAATATCTATCTAGTTAAAGTAAACTTAATATTTAAGTAATAGTATAGAATTAAAATATATTACCTTAAGTTATTTATTTAGTTATATTTTACTAAGCTTTCTAGATTATTAGAATATTTAATATTCTTTACTTCTACGTGAAATTTGTAAAATATTTAAAATTAGTAGTATTCAAATTAGTATTTTAAAGAAGATTATCATTATAATAAAAAAGCCTATTAGAGTTGAATATTTCTAAAGATATCTTAAGATAATTTCTATCTTATTTCTCTTTTCTAAAGATAATAAAAATAATCTAATTAGTAATCTTTTAGTTATTCAAGAAGACTAAGAGGAAATTAAACCTATAATTAGTAATATCAAGAATAAAGAGGATAATATTAATAATCTTATTAAATATCTAAAGACGTATATTAAGATTACATTTAAAGCTATAAGGAAATCTATTTGAATTAGAAATTAAGAGGCGTTTTCTAATATAAATAACTTTAAATACTAACTTAAGAATATTAAGTCTTAATTAATTAGCTTAAATAAGAAATCTATTATTACTAAGTATATTCTAAGAAAGTCTAGTATTTTTAAAGAAGGTAATTTAGATAAATATAATATTTAACCTTTGAAGATAAAGATAATTAATAATACTTAACCTATTTGAATTATTCCTTATATTATTTATTACTTAAGCTTTACTCTTTCTTATAGAAGTTATCTTTATATTATTAAGATTAATAGCTAAGATTTACTTTCTAACTACTATTATTAATAGAAGATTAAGTTCAGGGGATTTTATATTCTAGTTTCTAATACAATTTATGAAATATTTAAGAAACATCTTATTATTCTTTAGATTGTGAATAATAATAGAATAAGTAATTTAGTTTAGAATTTTAATTCTAAATCTAATCTTTTATAATCAAAAAATAAGAAAGTTAATAAGGTGAAGAAGTTAGTTTAACTTAAGTCTTAGTTTAAATAGTAGAAAGAGTTTAAATTAGCTTTTTAAAAAATAGAAGTATTTCTAAGTTTACTATCACAATTCTAAATATTACATAACTTATTATTACTTAGTTATCTTAAGTATTACTATCTATCTAGCTTTTTATTATTAGTCTTTTTCTAGTATTTTAGTTATTTTAATTAAGTTTCCTATTGCTTAAACTTTTATATTTTAAATAGTTATTAGGAACTCAGAAATTAAAGCTTCAGACTTTAAACAGTTCTTAGTAGTTTTAGAAATTAGAATCTTAATTTTAGTATTCTAATAATTAATTCTAATAGCTTTCTTCTATTTCTTAGATAGATTCTAATATTAACTCTTTCTTTTAGAAAATATAATTAACTTTCTATATTTCTCATTAATTGATCTTTATATACTAATTATTATATTTTATCTATTTACTTAGAATTCTAAGTTTGAATAGTTTATTTTAAATTAAATATAACTTTAAATAAAAAGCTTTATTCTTTATAAGTAATTTAAAGAGTTTGACTGCTTTCTAACTTTTTATACAAATACTTTTAAGATATTTTGTTAAATAGTTAAACTTTAAGAATATAGATTATTTATATATATTATTTAAATAGTTAAAAATAACTTTAAAAAACTTATTCATTCATTTCAACCAATCTTAACAATATTATTTATAGGTTTATAAAGTTAAGAAGTATTTGGAATTATTTGAACTTTATTTAGGTTAAGTGTTTTATAAATATATCTATTAATATTATATCTATAGTTATATAGATTACTTTAAATTCTTATTTAAGTATTCTTAGTATAATGGTATCTATTAAATATTTATATATTAAAATCTAGTAGATAGATACTTATTACTTAAAATAACTAATCTAATTATTTAGTAATTATTATAATAGATTCTCTAAATATCTCTAAAGTTAAACTTAATACTTTAAAATATTCTTTTTAATATTATAATTTGTTTTGAAGTATATTTAAAGCTAAGAAGTTCTATTTTAATTATTAATATTATAATAGTATTTTATTAAGTAGCTTTCTATTAGATTAGGCTTCTAAATAAAGAGATAATATAATTATAATTTAAGTTTTGGTTTTTTGTATAGTTTATAAAAGAAGTATCTCTAGTAATTAGGAGTGTTTGAAATATCTTATTAATACTTCCTAAGCTTTTAAACTATAGTACTAAGAATTTTATCTTATAGAAATATTAAATTCTATAATTGATAGTATTTTAATATATTTAAGAAAACTGTATGACGTATTTTAAAAATAGAGAATATATAAATAAGATATCTAGTTATATTATAATTAATATATAAAGAATCGAATTCATTTTTACTTAATATATATGAATTTCTTAAGATATAACTTAAGTCCTATTTATAATAAAAGATATTATTAGAAATAGTATTATAGAAGTTAGCCTATGTTTAAGATTGGAGTGCTTTATGATTCTTATAATATATATATTATAAACTAAGTAAATCTTCTAATACTTTTAATCTCTTATTATTTAAACCCCTAAGAAATACTTAATAGGATCCTATTCCTTAAGTTTATAAATATACTTTATATTTATAATAATCTTAAGAATATCTTTCTCAGCTACTTTATAATATAAGAAAAGAATATTATTTATATAGAAAAAGATGTAGATAACTAAACTCTTATTTTTCCAAATAGATAAGGCTTTTCTAGGTATAATAAGAAGCTTAAAAACTTGAGAGTAATATAGAAAGCTTTATATTAAAAAAGGGGTATATTTTAAAACCTATAAAAAGCTTATTCAAATTTAATATATTTCTCCATAACTTCAAGTCTATTCAATAATTTAACTATTATTAGAAATCTATTTGGGTGTCTTATGGTATTTAGAAATATATTAATAATACTCAACTATAAAACTTTAAAGTTAAATTATATTATGATTACTATAGTTATTTGAAATATATAAGTAATTACTATTACTATATATATAATTTATAGTAAATTAACTAGTTATATATCTTTCTATATATAAATCCTTACTTTATATTATTTTAAATAACTATTTATATTGATCTTATCAGTAAAGATTTGGTTAAGAAAAAGAGGTTTAGTTCTAATATCTTAGTAATCTATTTCTTACTAAGTATCCTTATCTTTTTACTTTATAAATTTAGCTCTTATTACTTTAATAAAGGACTTTTATAGTAGTTCTAATAGGTTAATCATATCTTTCTAAGTTTTTAATAGTATAATTAGTTAATTAATATATATATTTAAATTTTAGTAGAAAGATCTCTCTTCTTTAGTACTATATTTCAATTAATAAAGAGTACTATTAAAAAGTTAAAATTATTTTTATTAAACTTCTATTACTAATTAAATGAATAAGTACTAGTGAAACTATCCTATTTATACTCTATTAGGTATTAAACACTACTATTATATTCTTTTAAAAGTATTATATAATTATTAATATTAATTCTTTGTTAATATTACTATTATTATTTACTCTGATATTATTAGTTTGTTCTCTAGATAGTTGAACTTACTATTTTAGTTAGTTAAAAATTAGAGCTATACTTTAGTCTTCTCTAAGTTAGCTCAATAAGGATTCTAAAGTATTTATTTCTATACTTATTCAAAGTAGGTATTTCCTTTTAATTAGTTAGATTCTTAACTTTAAATATATTATTTAGTTTTCTAACTATTAATATAGTTTTTAAATTCTAATTACTATTAGGAATTACTTCTTCTAACTAAGACTAATTAGAATTTTAAGCTAACTTGAATAGTTTAAATATTAGTTTAGGTTTAATTAAACCCTTTTTATTAAGTTTTTAAAACTAATTCTAAGTTTAGCCTAATATTTTGAGTTACTTCTAGTACTAATAAGATAGCTAGTAGAAGAAAAGCCCCTTTGTTAAGTATTCATACTATTTCAAAATCTCTAAGTATTTTAAAAAAAAGTCTTCTTCTTCTTTAATAATAAACTTAACTAGTAGTTTTATATTTTCTTTTATAAACATCTTATATAATTCTTATCTTAAGTAAAATCTTATCTTATTCGATTTACTATTTTAAGTAATAATAACCCTTTAGAAAGTAGGAATCTAGATTCTATAGAAACTATAAATATTTAGAATATAACTTATTAGATATTTATCATATATCCTAAATTTAACTTTAAATAATCTTTTCATAATACCTTATTTATAATATTTCTTAAAAGGTATACTTAATATTTATAAACATAAATGTATTCTTAGTAAAATTATAAGTTTTAATAAGGGTTTAAAATATACTCTGGTAATTATTTATAAGAATACTATTTAAATTAGACTTCTTTAACTTTGTATGGTAATTTCTAATTCCTTTAGATATTTAGGGATATATTATATAATATAACTATTATTTAAATTGATTTAATTTAGAATTTAAATAATAGTCTCATAGTTTCTCATATTTCTATTCTTTAGGTAATTAGTTTTTATCTAGTATACTTATTTATTCTAACTAGTGTTGTAGTATAAGAAAGAAATAGTTTAAAATTAATTTCTTATTCTATTATTTATATTTAATAACTAGTCTTTCTATTAATTATTGTTATAGTTCTTTCGATATTTTATTAAATCTTATATATCAAAAGACCTCTCTATTATTTGACGTAACTTTTAAATATCTTTAATATTTAAAAGTTTAAACTATAAGCTTTAGAAAATAATATATATATAAAGAGAAAACTTAAAGATTCATCCTTAATAATAAGTATTTAAAAGTTACTTATAAAAGTCTTAGGAAAGTTAAATAAACTTTAAGTAATATAGTAAAATAGGTAAGTTAAATATAACTCTAAAATTCGGCTAGAGATAATTTATTAAGAATAAGCTTTTATATAGTAAGAGTAGTCTAATTACTGTAGCTTTATAATCTTTACCTTCTAAATATTAAAAAATAAATATTTAAGAGTTTTCTATTCAAAAATATTTTATTTAAAAATACGATATATAGGTTTTATCTAACTATACTTCTAAGAAAACTATTTTTAAGCAAGGTTAAGAGAATATTATATTTAGAACTTCTATAATAATACCTAAATTACTTAAATTGAGTATAATATAATTTAAAACTAGCTTATATCTAAGTAATATAAAACTATACTTTCCAAGGAATTATCTCTTAATAATAGATTAGTTAATTGAATTAAATCTGAATATATAATTAAAGTCTATATATCAGATTTCAGTCTTATTGAGAAATAAAGCTTTTGAAATAATATTAATATAAGAGTTTTTAAAATAAATTATATTATCTAATATCAAATCTAATATATTCTTCCTACTTAGATTATTAAAAATACTTTTAAATCCCTATTTCCCTTATCTAACTATAGAGAAATCAGTTAAACTATATTACATAATATCTATCTTTTCGCCTTTTTAAAAAAATACCTTCGTAAATAAATCTATTACATTAGTAATATAGATTACTTTATAGCTATTAAATACTATACTTATTAAAAATAAGTAAAATCTTTAAATAATTAAGAAGATCCTAAAGGGGATTTTAATGAATTACTTAAGAAAAAAAGGGGTAATATTAATATATATTAAATTAGAAAGATGATAATTATCCCTATTAGAATTACTATTAAAGAGACTTAATTTAGCTTTTAAGGTATCTAAAGGTACTATTTTAGCTTTATTAGTATATCCTTTAGAATTTAGCTATTGTTCTATTATCAGCTTCTAGTAGAAAATATAAAGCTTTAGGTTATTTATCCCATTAATAATACTATTTTAAATAGTAATTATTATTTAAATATATAGGAATCTAATATATAATTTTATAATAGTATATTTAATATACTTATAATCTTCTAGAAGATATAAATAACTTTGAAAATTATATAAATCTTTAAGTTTAACTAAAATACTTTATCTAACCTTTCTATAAGAATGATTAATATAAAACGTATTTTACTATAGTCTTTTATCAAAGCTTTATTAGTATAAGATAAAGTAAAAAAGACTTCTTTATATTTAATTAAATTATTAATATCTAAGTTTAGAGTTTCTCTCTTAATAATATTCTAATACTAAACTATAATCTTATTAGGCGAAATATATTAACTAGATATTTAAAGTTATTCTTTCATAATAAAAATTCTCTAAATTTTAAGAATCTAATATATAACTACTTAAAAATCGATAGTATACTATTTATTATACTATACTAAATTAGAAATATTTAAATTAGCCTTCTAAGAGATTTTCTTATATTTTATTCTAATTATTATTATATATTTAAATTATTCTAAATATATTACTACTTTAGAATTCTTAGAAGAATTTAAAAAAGAAATATTATTATTATTAAAGAATTCTATTCAAATAAATATTAGCAGGTTATTATTAATAGTTATATCGACTTATTATAAAGATATATCAATAGGACCACGTAGTACGCCTAGTAACCAGCCAGCTATAATTACTAAAGCACTAGAAAGAGTTTTTAGCTAAAGGATCACAACTTAGATCCTTCAAACAATAGTTTATATAATAATACAAACCCTACCTATATATCTAAACCTTTCCTAATTAAGGCCTTTAGCTATACTCTTATAATTCTATTACTTCTACTTAATTTTTTAAATAACTAGTATAAGTAAGGATATTAAGTAATAACTATTTTCATAGAGAATAGCCACCCTATAAACATAGACCTAACACAAGCCTTAATAAACTTTAATAATTAATACTTAACTTAACAGAGACGTATAATAAGACTACTAGTACTATACTATACTATCACTAGGAATTAGGCAAGTAAAGTAATAATAATAATAAGATAGTAACCCTAGGGGAAAATATTCCTAAAAAGAAATACTTCTTATATACTACCTAAGACGAATTAAAGCCTAGTATTAACACAAACCCTTACCAATAGTACGCCAAAGAAATTAAAAATAAATACTAATTAGATAACTTTATATAAGACGTATCTTAAAGAAAGGAATACTTCCCTCCTAATATAAAAAGAAGAAGTAGAATAACTTCTATTATACCTCCTAAGTCTAAATAGTTACTAGGTCCTTAATAACTAATATTTAGATTTAATAAGTAATCCTAAGTATTATTATAGCTATTATTCCTATTTAGACTAAACCTAGCGGGTATTATAAATAAGATACTTAAAACCATATAGTTCTAAATAGCAATATACTAAGAATAGATATAGAAATAGTAAGAAGCTTATAAAGAGTAGATTATAACTTTTATCTAATAACTAGCTAAATAATTAGTAGTACTTAGACTATTTAAGGATTAAAAAAACCATTTTTATATAACTATAGAATAATAAAAGAAGAATTTATAATTAAATAAGTTAATAACTAGATTGTAGCTATTAAGGATAATTATTAAATCTAACTAAATAGTATAATTAATTAGTAAATCTAATAAATACTTATAAAACTAATATTCTAACTTTAAATAGAATAAAGAAACTATAAGGCTAGCCTAGAGGATAACCTTATTTAAACTAATTTTATCACATTTATTTACTAATAACATATCAACCTAGAGATATAAAAAAAGTTATATAAGTAGAAGCTTAAAGAAGTATAATAAGGAGAATACTAGTTACTTATATAGTATTATGCTAAGTAGTTAGTACTATACTAGAATCTAAGTATACCTAGATTTAAGTAGAATAAAGGAGAAGCTTTTATCTACTTCTACTAACTATACCTAGGCTTAAAAAAAAATAGAGAAATTTAAAATCTTAATCCTAAAAACTAGAGATATTATAATAAAAGTTGAGAGATTATAGGAACTCTAATAGTACTATACTAGCGAACTGATATGAGATAAAGGATGTAAATATCTATATATAAGCCTATAGTTTTTCTAATTACCCCTACCCTTATAAATAGTAAGATAAACAAGGCTATTAACTCTATTAATACTAAATAATTAGTAGTAGGATACTAGTAGGTCAGGTAATACTACACCTATTCCAAACTAGAGAACTATATATATATTAGTTATACTATAGATTATAAAGGTTTATTTCTTATATAGTAAGACTAGGTATAGAGTTATAAATTATAAAAGTAAAATAGGTATAAATAGGATACTAATAGCTACCTAGGGGTAGAGCGCTATAAGGTCTTATATTTTAGTATAAGTTATTAATACTAGCCCCTATATTAAGGAGATCTAAGGAAATAAATAAATATAGAGATAGAGCTAATAATCCCTATACTAATTAAAAAATCAGTCCCTATAGGGAAAATAGCTAAAAGCTTAGTAATTATTCTCTAAGGCGTTAAAAAGAAGGAGATAATAATAAATATAGACTTATATTTATAAATTAATTTTATTAATAAGCAGCTAGCTATATTACTAGGACTAATTCTAGCTAAAATAATTATACCTATTTTAAAAAAATTTAATAGTTTAGTATTAGAACTAGGGAAGTTATACTAGTTAATGTTTTTCTTTATAGATTTAAATAGTTACCTATAGAAATTATACTAGTTATTCACTAATACTTACTAACTAGAAAGATATATAGACCTCCTATTAAAATAGCATTCTATAAGCTAAGAAAGTATTATAATAAATACCTAGATAAATACCTAGTATTATAAGTATATATCTATTATTAAGCTAGAGGTATTTACATAAGAGATTATTAAGAATAATAAGATAGCTTATATACTATATATTAATAAAATAAGAGAGGATCTTAGGGCTTATATAGAAATACTTAAAGAAAAAGATAAAGTTATTATAATTATAGATATCTTTAAGGAGTTTATAAATAAATAGGGAGTATTTAATAAAATTATAATAAAATCTATCTTAGTTTTTAAGGATATTAAGTATACTATTAAGCTAGAACTAGGTAAGAAACTACTTTATAAACTTATATATCTACTAAGTAAGTAGTAATTAGAAAAATTAAAAATATATATTACTAAGAATTTAGCGAATAGATATATATAGCTATCTATAAGTAAAATAAGTATACTAATCTTTTTTATCTTAAAGAAGGATAACTCTCTATATTTCTATATTAACTATAAAAGCCTTAATAAAATTATAATTAAGAATTATTACTTATTACTACTAATTAGTAAGCTTTTAAATAGACTTTAGGGAGTAATATGGATTTTAAAGATTAACCTTAAAGATACTTATTATTATATTAGGATTAAGCTAGAAAATTGTTAGAAAATGGTATTTAAGATATAATATAATTACTATAAATATATAGTAATACTATTTAATCTTACTAATACGCTAGTAACTTTCTAGGTATATATTAATTATATACTTATTAGTTTAATTAATATATACTATATAGTATATATAGATAATATTATAATATATATAATAAGTACTAGAGAGGATTATATTAAGGTATTACTATAGGTGCTCGTTAGGCTATATAAAGTATATCTCTTTGTTAAACTTTCTAAATATAAATTTTATATAGAAGAGATAAGTTTTCTAAGTTATATAATTACTTAGGAGGGAATAAAAATAGACCTAATAAGAGTCTAAGCTATCGCTAAATAGAAGCTATTAGAAATATTTAAGGAACTTTAGGTATTTTTAGGCTTCTATAACTTCTATTATAAATTTATTACTAATTACTTAAGAGTAATAGTACTATTTATAATACTTTTTAAGAGAAGAATAAAGAAGAAGGTTTTTTTGTAGCTAGAAGGTGTGAAATTTATATTTTTAGTATTATAAAATACTTTCTACTTAGTAACTATTTTTTAGTATTAAGACCCTATTAGGAATACTAAAGTAGAAATAGATATATTATAATAAGTAATCTTAAGTATCTTATTATACAAAATAGAAAAATAATAATGACTAGTTACTTATTATTCCAAAAAGCTTAGTAAAATAGAATAAAAGTAGGGAATAAGTTAATAAGAGCTACTAGTTATTATTAAAAGCTTTAACTACTAGGGGTATTACTTAATAGGATTTTTAAAGAAGTTTATAGTCCTAATAGACTATTAAGCTCTAATAAGTATTATTATAATACTAATATAAGACTTTTAAAGAAAGCTTACTTATTAGATTTATAAATTCTTAGTATTTAATTTTAATCTAAAGTACTAACCTAAAGCTATTAACCTAATAGATAGACTATTTAAATAGCTAGATTATATAAAGGGGAAAGTAAAGTATTATAATATACTACTAATCCTTATAAACAAACTATAACTCATTAAACTATTATTAATAGATACTTATTAGAAAATCGTTAAAACTAAAAAAAGTTCAGAATTAGTAAAAACCTTTACCTAAATAATATAGATATAGGAAAAGTACTTTAGTATAAGAGCTAGACCTAGAGGCAGAAGATATTTAACCTCCTAAAAATACTACTCTAATAAGGATACTAGAAATACAGCGATAATTATAACTATAGTCACCCATAGTAAAGAGACATATAAGATAACAGAAAATACTTAGTAAGTACTAATAAGTAAAAAGAACTTACAAAAAGCTAGGGTTATTATTCTAATACAACATATCCTATATTTAATAGTAAGGGGTTTTATAAAAGATAAAATAGTATATTCTATAAGGGATTCTAAAAATATTAAATAAGTTATTAAAAGGCTATAGACCTATAATAAAAACTACTAGATATATATAGAGAAAGCTTAAGGAATAGCTAGTAGCTAGAAAGGCTACTTAATAAATATAAAGGGGATATTCTTCTTCTAAAAAAAACTAGTTATACTTAATATAGAATCCCTAAAACATAAAATCATTTATTTATATTATAACAAAAATAAAACAAACTATATAAATATTAATAAGATTTATAATTTTATAGAATAGAATTTCTATTAAAATAATATAACTATAAATATATAGGACTATATAATATTATATTAGATCTACTAAGGGATTAAAATATTAAGGTATAAACTATATAACTAGTTATAATTTCTATTTATCCTAGTAGGACTATTTTAAGAAATTAGTATAGATTTTATTATAGGATTTCTAGAGAATACTTATTAAGATAGCAGTATATATAATACTATCCTAGTTATTATAGATAGGTTTATAAAGTTCGTAATATTTATTCTAATAATAAAAAGGATAATAACTATAGAACTAATAGTAATACTTTATAAAGAAGTAGAATATTAGTTTAGTACTCTAGAAAGTATTATTAATAATAAAGATAAACTACTTATAAACTAATTTTAAGAGGAATTTATAATAGAGTAACTAATTAAGCGATAGCTATTAATAGTATACTACTTATAAACAAATAATTAAATAGAACAAACATACTAAATATTAAAATATTACCTTAAAATATTTACTAGAAATTTACTTACTATCTAGGTAGTATAACTAAGAGAAGCCATATTTATATATAATAATAATAGATATAGTATTACTAGGTACTTACTAATAGAAGGACTATATAAGTTCTATTTAAAGATAGTTAAATATATAGTAAAAAAAGACCTAATAGTATAAAATATTATAAAATAAGTTACCTATATTAACTAAATATATTACTAAATAGTAGAATATTAATAAATAGTAGTTAAAAGCTAGGCGAAAGTATATAACTCGAGATATTAATTATATATATATAATTAAAGAGTAATTATTAAGTTATTAATAAAGAACTTTAGGTTTAAATATAAGAAGTTAGTATTAAAATATATTAAAATCTCAATAGTAGAAAGGATAGGAGAATAAGTATATAAAGTATATCTACTAGAGTAATACTACTAGATATATAATATTTTCCCTATCTCCTTATTTAAATTATAGATAGAATAACAAAAAGATATTAATAACTAGGCTATTTTTTTTAAACTAGAAAATAACCCTATAGAATAAGAAGTAGAAGAGATTATAAAGAAGTAAAAAGATAGAAATAATAAATACTTCTTTATAAAATAGGTTAAATAGCTTATAGAGTATAATATATAGGAAACTATAACTAACCTAAATAATATATAAGAAGTTATTTAGAAATTCAAAAAATAGATAATCTAGTACTATAAGAAGTAGGATAATTAGTATAATATTAATACTAAGTATTTAGTAATAACATCTTAAAGAAAGAGAGAAAAATAATTCTATTAACTATTTAAATAACTTAAATATTATTCTAAGGGGTATATCCCTAAATTAGAAAAAACTAATATATTTTAGTAATAACTTAACTAGTATATATAGACAATACAATCTTTATACCTAAGGCTTAGGTATATTCTTATAAAAGTATCCCTAACCCTTTTTTATAGGTATAATAGGAATAATAAGCACCATAAATACAATAAATACCAAAAGTATAATAACCTACTTAATAATAAAAGCTTTCTTAATAGCTACAATCTTTTTTATTAGAATAACCTTTTTAGAAGTAGTAACTTTAGGAGTAATAGACTTTCTAGTAATAAACTAATAGCTACTAGATATAGAAGCTATAGGGGTAGATAGAATAATATTAGAATAAATCTTATACTTCTTAATAAGAAATCCTTCTATTTAAGTATTATCTATAACCTCTCTTTTAATATTAGGCAAAATAGTATTATTAGGAGTAGGGTAATACTAAAGGCTTACTAAGTAGATTTCAATAGAAGAAGTATAATTACTTATAATAAGTATAGTAATATTATCTTTACTATTAGTATAATAAGGAAACTATAAAAAAATCTCTAAAACCCTAGATTCTCCACTCTTATTATTATCCTAATTATTACTACTATTTTTATTTTTACTAGTAGTAAATAATAGCGAATTAGGAATATACGTATAACGAGGTATAATAATATTAGACTTATAAGGGATAGGGTAACTACTAGTAATAACAATAGGATATTCAGATATATTATACTCAGAACATTTAATAAAGTAATAGTGAAAATTATTATCAAATTAGAGTAATCTTAAAATAGTAGGAGCTTTAGCACCTTTGGGTACTAAGGTATAATAAGGTATATTAAGGAAATAAATAAGCTACTCTTCTAAAATAATAATAGGACTATTATTATAAAAATAGGCAGGCTATATAGCGGACAGTCAGTAAAACACCTCTTCTATAGATCCCAGAATACTAAGCTATCCTATTAATTAGCAGTAATAATAAGATATTTTATATTAAACTTCTTCTTCTACATACCTATAAAAGGGTTACAAATAATATTACCTACATACTACCACTTCACTAAAACCTTAGTAAAAGTATAGAGTAACTTACCTTTATACTTAGGAGTTAAAGTTTTTTACTTAAGTATTTAGTAATAGATAATAGTTTAGTTCTAGGTTGCCTAAGTAGCATTATATAATTTAAATAGAACCTAAATAGCAAAAATTAATAAAAATAGTAAATATATAGTAAAAGAACGACTTATACCATAATATTTCTACTTATTCTTTTCATAAAGGATATATTTTAGTATATAGTTACCGACGACATAGAATAACCTTTCCATATCAAAATAGAGTAATAATAGATAGTTAAAGTAAGGCGAGTAGTTACTAAGCTCTAGGTATAAGAAATCCTTATTAGGAACTTCTTTATTATTATAAATAAATACTTAGAAGACAGTAACAACAATAGTAATATAAAATATTATTAAGGAATATATAATATATAAATAATAAAAAAGAAAAAGAAAAAATAGTAAGCTAGGAATAATTAATAAGATAATATAAAAAAGTATTAAAAAGATAAAAATAGTATAAATAAAAAATTAAAAGATAATAAGATATATATAGAAAAAGTAGACAATACTCACTAAATATATAACGAAATAATATAAAGGATTATAGTAAAATCGAAAAATTATTCCTACTAGAATAACACTATGAAGTTTAAAGGTGTCGATATATCACTAAGATAATAATAAATATATTCATAAATAATAAAAAAAGTAATAAGATACTAATAATAATAATAATAAAAATTAGTTCTATTATTTAAACTATAAAAAATCACTTAAATGAATAATAATATTATAATAGAATAATTATAAGTATTAAAGAAGTATTTAGTATAATAAATAGTTAGTAATAATATGTAGGTTTTATAATAGATATTAGGGAGTATATAACTATAGCCTTAGGAATTAAAGTTTTTAGAGGGGGGGATAGTTATAAAAATATATTAATAGGACTACATAATACGCCTAATAACTAGCTAGCTATAACTACTAAAATACTAAAAAGAGTTTTCAGCTAAAGGATTATAACTTAGATCCTTTAAGTAATAGTCTATATAGTAATATAGACCCTACCTATATATCTAAACCTTTCCTAGTCAAGGCCTTCAGCTATACTCTTACACTTATATCTAAATTATATTATAATACTCTTTTATTTCTTTATAATTAAATTCTTAAACTATTTAAAGTTTAGAAACTATTATATAATAGTTAGAAATACCTTTAGTTAAAAGAGTAAAAGGCTTAATATCTTTAGGTATCTACTAAATAGTATTTTTATAGATAGGCTATTTATTAAAATCAAATAGATTAATTAATTCTAAGATATTAAGATCTAATTTAATATCTAGATTAATATACTTCTAAATATCTCAGTTAGTTATATAGAATTATAATATAACATACTAATAGTAAAAATTAGAGTTATTAAATAGTTTTATTATTATATTAAAACTACTAGTAGTTAAGTATACTATTTTTAAACAGTTTATTAAAGAACTAATATAATAACTCAAAAAAGATTTCTTTTGTATTTATTACTTAAGAGTAGCTTAGAAAGTAATTAAATATTCTTAGGTTTTCAATTATAATAAATAATATAATATAATATATAGTCTAAATATAAGTTATTAAAAGGTATAATCTATTCAAATTAGAATAAAGTATTTAAATATATATAAATAGAGTAGTTAAACTTTATATAATCCTAGTATAACTACTTAGTAGACTCTATACTATACTTATTCTTATATATACTTACTCTTTATGTTCTTTTTATAATTTCTATTATGTTTATAGTCTTTGTTATTATTATAATTTCTTTAGATAAGTCTTTGATAAGTAGTATTAGTAGTATTAGTTTTCTCCCTCTAAGTAAAACTCTTATTGCTAGTTTATATTATTTCCTTAAATTTTACTTTTTACTTTATTTAAATAGCTATATTTCTAATATGTTTCTTAAATTCCTTCTTAATACTTATAAGTAAATTACTTGTTATAGTAATTCTTTAGAATAATAATATAGTAATTTGATTTATTATTTTAAGTTTTAGCTTTAAAGGATTAGTCTCATTTTATTAATCTTATATCTTTAGATATCTTCTTACTTATAAGTTTTAATTTTAAATTAAGGAATATTTTACCTTTTCTATATTTTTGTACTCAATAATAATCTTTTATAATTCGTCATTTACCTATATTCTATACTATGTCTACTTAAGAATATTTAATTTATACTTTTTTATTCTTCTTGAAATTACTTATATAATTTCTTTTAAACAAATCTTATCTATAACTTAAGTTTAATTACTCTTAGAATTTCTCGAATAGTTATATTAATGAAGCTGTAATTAGGCTATTTACTATTAATTATATTAAGAAAGTATAAATAACTAATAATCTGTTCTTAGAAGTCTTTTGGCAGAAGTAGTAATTATAAATATCTATATATTTTAAATAACTCTAAAGTCCTATAAATTCTTTAGAAATTAGACTTACTATCTAGAAAGTTTTATATCAGATTCTAAATATTACTAATTAACTCTTATTAGTAAGAAACCTTATTTCTTTTAGACTTCCTATTAATAATTAGAATTATAATAAGACTAGTAAGTAACTTATAAATAGTATTTCTTTTACTATTAAGAAGAAAGAGAATAATTTAGCTTTTATAGTTAATATTATAACTATAGATTACTTTATAGGTTTCTAAATAATATTCCCTCTGAATAGATTTATTATAAGGCTTTAGGAATTCTTTCAATTTTATATATTATTTCTAAAGCTTAAATTTCAGTAGACTATTAGGGTGTTTTCTAAGCTTCTAGGCTTTATATTATATTTAAAATATAGATGTTAAGTCTTATAAATATGATTAAATATTTAGTTTACTACTGTCTAATATTAAAAGCTAGAACCTTAACTTAAATAGACTGAATAGCTAGCTATAAATATTTTATTAAGCCTTATTATAATTATTATATATAGTATTATATTTATTGTCTCCCAATAGAAACTTATCGTTTTATATAAAGCTTCTCTTTTATATAAGAGGAGTTCTATATACATTATAAGAGATTTATTTCTTATTTTAAGTTAATATTTTTAGTAGGAATCTATAAGTCTTTTCTATATATATAATATCTAAGAGTTATGGTTTTTAAGTCTCTTAATTATATAAGACTTTAATATTAAGAAAGTATTATAAGTCTTCTCCTCTCTTAAAGTAATATTATAATTAGAAGTCTTATGTAGTCTTTCTTATAAGACTTTTACATATTTTTAAAAACGCTAACATGTAATTATTAATATAAAATAAAAAAAAGACTTAGTCTTTATATTAATAATAGGCTTCCTTAGAAATATGAGAGAATTATAAATCTCTAAGGTTTCTCTAAGATATTACTATTATAATTTAGAGAGTTATTAAAAACTATGAACTACTTTTAAGAGCTTTAAAAATCTACCTAATACCTTATACTTTAGAGGTATTTATATATAGATCCTTTCATTAATTGTAATATAAATAGAAATAACTATTATATTATATTATAAGAGCTTAAGGCTGAAATATATAGTAGTTATTATAAGTATTCTAAATAATATTCTTATAAGTATTATTATTTAAGTATGATATCTATCTTTAAATTATTAGTCTTCTCTTATAATTATGTAAGTTGTTAATTTTAATAATTACTTATATTTATTAAGTTTATAAGTATAAATTCAATAATATCTTAAGACTATTTAGCTTCTTATAGTGAGTCTATTAACTTTAATCTATAATTATAAAATCTAATAGCCTTTTAAATATATTTCTTTAGCTTTTTGAAATTCTTAAGCTAATAGGTAAATATCTTAAAAGCTTATATCTTTTCATATAGTTTGAATTTTATTTTTAGCTTATATATTATTAATAAGATATTAAGAGGGGAAGTAATTTCTATTAATATGTACTTTAAAGACTTAAGAACTTTATATTATATTATAATAACTAGAACTTTCCTAAAAGTATATAAGGCTCTTCTTATTCTTACTTTAAGGTTTTCAAATTATTTAAAAATAGTAAATAACTAATTAAATAATTAGAATACTGTTTATGTTTCTTTATACTTATCTTATATATTAATAGCCTTATCACTACTTACCTTAAGTTATCTATCTTTATAAGACTCTTAGGCTGACTAAACTTTAAATTTAATATTTAAAGAGGTAATTAGTTTTATATGAATTCTAAGAGTTCTATATATTTTATATTTTACTAAAAAGGCTATTTTAAAAGATATATATAAAGTAAATCTTATTATAAATAAAGTCTATAATTACTTCCCCTCTTTATATTCCTTCTTTAATATCTTTTCAAAAACTGTTATGAAATCTATAGATCTTAGAGTGAGAAGAAGAGTAGGCTAAAATCTACATCTTATTTTAAAATAAGTAGGTTTCTCTTTAGAGTCTTAAATATTTACTTACTTAGTATTTAGCTTAATTACAGACTATTTAGTAACTTTATCTACTTCCTTAATAATATCCTACCTTATAAATATACTTTTTAATTATTTTATAAATTGAATAATCTTCTTTTAAATTTCCTTAAGATTTATCTATAATATTTTATATGTAAACCTTTTGAAATTATTATTAAAAAGCTCCTTCTTATTAAATATTATATTTTGAATTATGAAACTCTCTTTTTAAAAGGGATTCTTAATCTGAAAGAAATACTCTAAAATATAGCCTATCAGGAATTCTAAGAAGACTTTGAACATAAGTTTTTAATATTAGTTCTATTTTAATTAAGCTTTATATATTATTATATAAACTTAGTGTTACTATAACTTTAAATAAGAGAAATTTGAAGTAAGTATATAAATATTCTTATCTTTCTAGAAATATTAACATAGCTATTTCTATAATATCGTTTAGTTTTATGAGGCTAAGAGACTATAATTATATATATATATAGTTAGTTTAAAGACTTTAGGCTATAGACTATAATGTAGAAATATCTTAATAGTTATAAACTTTATATACTTCTTAATTATTACCACTACTCTTTTTATTCTTCTATTTTATATTTGAGTATTCAGTATAGAGAATTTAAACTCAATACTTCTTTTATAAGTTTCTATTCAAATTACTTTATACTTTTAAATCTTATTATCTACTTTAATCTCTTTAATTATAGTCTTATATATTATCTCTAAAAAGTTAAAAAGCTTTTTAATAATTCTTTAGAGTTCCTATATTCTCTTTAGATAAAAAAAGAAGTATTATATTAAATTAGTTATTTAATTTATAGAGATTACTATTGATATATAGCCTTTATAGCTTTTATGAAAATTATAAAAGCTAATGGTAACTCTTTCTTCTAGGTTGGTATATTATACTACGTCTTTTAAAATTCTATATATTATTCTATATATCTTCTCTATTATTAGTAGTTATATTAAAGGTCTTTGATCTATTTAAAGTTATATACCTCTCCGGAACCCTTTAAAGGTAGTTATACTTAGTTATTAGCTCTTACCTTATTAATTCTATAGATACCACTAGTTCTAAGTAACTATTTAAATAGAAGAAATTTTAAGTAGTAAATATAATTAGTTAATATAATAAGTAATAAATAGGGAAAGTATAAGCCTATGTATTATAGTTATTCTATTAAGAATTATAATAGAGTTATAATATTAATACTAACTAGTTAGTAATACTTATTACTAGCTATTAATAGTTATTAGTTATTAATAGCTAGTAGTAGTAGCTAATAGCTAGTAGTAGTTACTATACTTAATTTATATAATTGGAAGGTATATATATATTAGTTATAGTCACTTATTATAAGATTCAAACCTACTACTCTTACTATAAAATAATAAAAGCTAGCTAGATGTTAAACTACTATATTAAGCGGGATTCTTCCCTATTATATATTTATTATAACTTGTATTATTAAGATTATATAAGACTAGGATTTTTATCTTATTCTCCTAATAGATATTAATAAGTAATTTATTACCTTGAGGCTTAATTATTATAGCTTTATATATTAGAACTCTTAAGATTTGATTATAGGATGCTTTTCTATAGAGATAAAATATTTATATTACTAATAAGGCTTTAGAAAACTTTTTCAAAATAGAAATCGTATGACTATTAATATTTCAAAAATAGCTTCTTCTAAAAGATTGTAACTAAGTATATATTATCCATTTATAATCATAAGAATATGGAAATAAACTTTATCTATTCTTTTTATATAATTATTTCCTAAATTCCAATCTTACTATAGACTTTTTTTATAAAGCCTTTTAAATAAGACTAAATTACTTATAAAACTAGGGTATAATACTATATTATAAAGTTGTAGCTTTATAGACTTATAAAAGCTTTAAATAGTAATTACTATAATACTATGCTTCTTGATAGGAATCTTCTAAACTTTAGTTTAGAAATAATTATTTATAAAAAGTTTTATAAGGATTTAAAATTACTTTATGTTATTCAATATATATTATATTAACTTTAAACTTAGGATTACAAGACTGATAAAGGTATAGAATTTATCTGAAGCTATTAAAAATATACTTATTATACTATAAGATTATCTATATAATCAGAAAGTCAAAGTTGAGTTTACAATCTTCTTTATATATCTTATAAAATCTTTATTAAATTGTATCTTTCTACTTAAAATATTTTGAATTATTTAATAAGACTTCTAGGTATACTATTATATTTCTTTATCAATATAGAAGTATCTTGAGAGAAAGCATTTTACATAATAAACTTATAATTAGAATTTCTATTTACTTTATATTACTTCTTTTTATTTAAGTCTTATTTATAATATTTATTCGTATTATATTAATTAAGAATGCCTTCCCCCCTTTAGATTTAACTTAAGCCTTAATTCTTTATAAGAAGAAGAGATCTCTCTACTACTTTTCTATTATTAGTTTAAATATCTATAGAATTAAATATCCCTCTTATTAGTCTAACTTTTATGAGAATACAATAAAGAGGTAAGTGTAACTTATCATTTTAATAACTATTAGATCATTATTCTAAGCTTTTTTAGAACTTATAATTTAATATAAAGACGTCTAAGACTTAATCTAAATACTTATAAAGACTATGACATATTCTATAAATTCAATAGTAAACTTATATATATTAAATATGTTTATATCAAGTAATTATAAATAACTTTCTCCTATTGAAAGACTTAGGCTTCTATATTATCCTTAGAATTTAACTTCTTCTTTATAAGCTTTATAAGTATTACTTAATATTCGATAATGATTTCTACTTTTTTTTTATCTTATTATAGTCTACATGATTCCTAAGTTTAAATAGTTAGATATTAAGACTTCTTATTATATTATAAGAGTATTTTAAGAAATCTAGAGAGATTATATTTCTAATATATTTTTATATTACTTATATCCCTTTTACTTTCTCATAATATATCTTTATTTAAAAAGTATATTTAAGCTTTCTTTTCTTGTAGAAAGGTATATTGATAGTAAAGAAATATTTAAGAACTATAGTTTATAAAATAATATTTCTCTTGTTAAAAATAATTATGAATTCTTTTTCAACTTTAGGAATTCATATTGAGAATTAAGATAAAGTTTATAGTAATTATAAAGTTTCTATTAAATAGTTACAAATTCTAGGGATTTGTAGTTAAGAGTAAGTCTTATATATTTTTTATTAGATCTTCTTAGAAGAGCTTTATTATAAAATAAAGAATTTATAAAGTCTGAAGAGTAATAAGATTAATATAAAGACTTAATTTAATTAATTTAGAAAATTTAATCTTTTAGACTATTTAAAATAATCTTTTTAAATGAAGTAGATATTTCTCCTAAAAGCCTGAAAGAGATTTCTAATTTTAATAGTTCTTTTATAATATATATGAGACTCTTGATTATCAAATTAATTATGTTATTATTATTATTATCAAATCCAAAATTACTCAGAAGGCTATAGAGGTACTAGATATCTAGCAGGAGCATATTAATATAATCCTACGAGATATATATATGAGGTATGTCTCTTTTAATCTAATATATATAGGGGCTAAAAGGTAATAGAGTAATAATAAGTAATTATTATATATTATATTTAATACTGTATTTAATAAAATCTCTATTAAATATACTATAGACTTTATAAAGCTATGTAATAGAAATATAAAGTTTAATAGAAGTCTATATAAAAAATCTGAAATAAAGATCTATATCTTTTATAATTACTATTTTAAACCTAATATACTATATTATGTATGAATAGATATACCTTTAATTATACTAAAGAATTATTAGGATATATACCCTATGGCCTATAAAGAAAACTAGGATAGTTAGGATTACTATATATTATCTAATATAGCAGCCTGAAATTACGATAAGATAAGAGCTCTCTTATAATAACTACTCATGAGCTTACTGAATTAAAGGTTTATAACTTATAAAAATCTATTTTTAACTACTATTTACTATTTCCCTAATTAGACTTTTAGCTATTTCTCCATAATTATTCAATTTCTATTTCCTAGACTATTAAAACTAGGACTTAAGTAATAGCTCTATTCGAATAAATAGCTACTAAATACTTAATATCTCAGTATATAGTAGTTATAGCTAGTAGTAAATATAAAGTAGAATCTATACTATTTAAATCCTAAGTCGTAGCTTATATTGTAATATTAGGGAGGGGCTAATATCTTACTTTCTATTACGACTATCAGTAGATATATTACCTCCTGAAGTATGACTCTGGCCTTCTTACTCTCCTACTAATTACTATAATTAGCTCCTAATTAATCTAAAGCTAAACCCCTTATAGCTATAATTAGTATACTTACCTTATATTAACCTTTTCGATAATAAATAACTAATAACCCTTTCTATAATAACTTTACACCCTTATACTTTTATAACTATTAATATATAATTTAAATATCTTAAGATATTTAATTACTACTAACTATAAGTATTCTATTTAAATATTTACTACAATCTTAATATCTATAACTTTAATATCCTTATTATAGACCAAGCCCTACTTACCCCGAAGATAAGACTTTATATTATTAATATAAAAGTTCTCTACTATTAATATAAGCTAACTTATGATTTCTATATAAGCGAAGTAAGATTCAGCGTATTCTTATTACTAAATAATCTTAGTATATTAATTAAATATTACTAATATATAAATAATATTTATATAGATATAGATATTTCTAGTATAGCTGGATAGTTTTTAAAATCCCTATAATTATATTATTTCAATATTCCAAGGTATTTAATAATTAGTATTATAGTAGAATATCAATATATAAGTATTATCTAATTAATACTTAGTTTCTAATATTACTAGCTTAATATAGTAACTTATAGGATAACTAGACAACTTTCTTTTAAATATCTATAAGCTTTTTATTAATTATAGTATTTAAAATAACTTTCTTAAAGCTGAGTCTAATATACTAATACTTTTAAATATAATGATTATAACTAGATATCTCTATATCTATCTTATAATTATCTTTGTATAAGTAGCTATATAGATCTCGAGGATATTTTAATTCTATTATAAAAGTTATAGAAAAACGATAGATTATAGAATACCTAGCTCTTATAGGCGCTTTATTTTATTCTATTTTTAAAAGCTTTATAAAGATTCTTAACCTTATAACTTTGGTAATTACTTTTAGCTATATATATTAAGCCTTAGTTCTAATAAAAATATCTCTATATAAACTATTACTATAGAGTCTTCTATTACTATAGAATTAAATATTAAACCTAGGGGTATAATTATCTATAATAATAGGTAATTTCATTACAATCTTAACTAGTTATAAGTTAGTATTAATATAAATACTATTATCAGGTTATATTTATAGTTAAATCTATATATAGGGTGAAGAGCTTAGATATTATTCTAAGTGTAGAGTAAAAGTAACTAAATATTATAATATTAATTATTACTAAATATAGTAATACTTTCATAATAGTATTTATATACTTTCTCAAGTAATTAATAGTAACTTTTTTCTATACTTATTTAATCTCTTCTTCTAATATTTCTCATAGTCTTTCTAGAATAATATCTTTTAGATTTACTTATAGCTTTTAGCTTAAGAGTGATATTACTATTATTCTATCTAAGAATTGATTTGACAAATCTTCATAAAAATAAATTTCTAACTCTTAAAGTTTCTCTCTCTATTAGTTAGTAATCTAGATATTTCAATAGACTATTTAATAAAATTTATTTTTCTAATTAGTAATTAAGAATATAATGAAGTGATAATATAGTTTAAAAGAGCTTTACTTATAAACTATTAAATTAAGATTCTCTAATTAAATATTCCTAGCTTAAATATTTAATTAATAAAAGTAATTTTATACTATAAGGATACAAAGTAAAGTCATTTTATAAGTATTACTTTATAAATAGCTAGTAACTTAATCTTTAATATATTATATTCTTAATCTACTTTTCTTAACTTCTATATAAAATAGAATAGTAGTTCCTACTATTTCTCTTTTAATTAGATAACTATTATTCTCATAATAAATCCAGAAAAGTCTATTTCTATATAAATTAGAAAAGCTAGGTTAAAATATTATGGAGTAGATCTTTAAGTAAATTTACTTTATAGAGTTTTAAAGATTTTAATTACTCTAGGAATTGTTATATTCCTTCCTTTTCATCTTTAGTTAGTTAATTGATAAATTTAATATATATTTCAAAATCATTATAAATACACCTTCTTTAAAGCTTCATAAACTTTTAGAAGATCTAAATCTCCTTACTCTCATTAAGTAGTAGCTACTCTTGAATTATTTTTACTCTGATTCTATCCTCTTTTATAGTTATAGTTCTAAGAGAAGCTATAGAATTTAAACATTCAAGTATTAATATATAGAATGTATATTTCCCTGGACTAGTGTAAAGTTTAATAGTTAATAATTAAGTAAATACTTCTTCTATTGTTTCTATATAACCTTCTTTACCTCTAGTAAATATTGAGATGTTATATAAATAGATAATATATATACTGTTTTTAAGCTTATGAGAATATTGTTAATATATACTTAGAAGGCTTTTAAGATATTTACTAGTATGAATAATATAATATATCATTTAAAATACTTATATTATATTTAAAATGCTATCTTCTACTCATCTGTTATTTATATATAAACTTAGTAATATATATACTTTAGATTAAATTTAGTAAATTATAAAGCTTTTCTTAGAAAATTTAAAGTCTTACTAATAAGTAGTAGTAGTAGTAGTATATAGTTCTTATTAGTAATATTATTTATATTTCTATAGTCTATATATAGTTTTATTTTACCTCTCTTCTTTAGGATAAATATAATTAGTATTTCTATAGACTTCCTTACTATCTAATCTATCGTTTTTCTAGATTTCATATAAGGTATTGTCATAAGTCCTTTAATTTCTTTTCTATAAGGAGATAAATAGGGTTTTATAGGGGTTTCTTATTTTTTTCTGGTTCTATTATATATATATATATATATACCTTCTTCTATAGAAATTCTAGTCTTTCTTATATGAAAAATATAAATATAGTCTTAGTATTAAACCGTAGTTAGCTAATATCAATTTTCTTGAAAAGATATCCTCCTAATTATTACTAGGTAGTTTACTACTGCCCAGCTATTCACATTTATAAAGCTAAAACTATTAATATATATTTAAGTTTTTTCTCAGCTTTATTGAGTACCTTAGTTCTATATATTAGTTTGAAGTTAGTAATAGTTAAAGAATAAGTCTAATTTGGAATTTCTTATTTTATATTAGTCCTTACCTTTTTCACCTAGAGAATTTCTAGAATTATATAGTACCTACAAATACTCTTTATTTAGGATACATAAGACTTTATTTATATTATATTAAAGCTACTTATAATAATTACAATTATAATATATATTTATATTTAGATATTGTTCTTCTTTAGATGTCTAGTATTTCTAGTCTTGTATTAATAATTGTAGACTTAGTAATATATAATATCCTCTAGTCTGAAGTATTCTTATTAGCTTCTAGATTAATCAATACTTTTCTATACTTTTCTCTTCTCCTGATTTTCTTTATATAAGTTAATATTTTAGCCTTGAATATTAGTAAAGCTTTAGAACTTATAATATATAAAAAGTTTAACTTCTATTATTATAACATAATATATTAGAAGCTAGCTACAAGGGATACATCAATAATATCTTGATAGTATTGTAATAAACTTGAAGAATATATACTTAAAGTGAAGACTCTTTACTAAACTATAGGAACAATAATTATATTATACCCTGATAGTAATATCTTATATAAGCCTTAAGGGTTAAATCTATAATATACCCTTTACTATTCCTCTACTCCAATATCATAATAATATCTAATATTAATGACTTCAATAATATACTAGTAACCTTTATTATTAAAATTAATCTAACTAATTAGAAAGATCTATTTGAAATACCTCTCTAGATACTATTAATATCAAATAGTCCTATTAATAAGAAAATTGAGATACTACTAATATCAAATAGTCTTATTAGAGAGAAAGTTCATATTCTATTTACTTTAAATAATTCTATATTATACTCCTCCCTCTTTTAATTTATAAAAAACCTGTTTCTTCTCTCTTTTTATAATTCTATCTCTCTATTTTTTAGAATTATTCAATTTTCTACATTATACTTACTATAATACTACTATTTCACTACTTTTCTATTCATACTTCCCTTTTTTATATTCTTTCTATTATTATATCTACTATTATTATTACTAATTCTAGACCTCTTAAAGATCTCCTTTTTTATTATACCTCTCTTAAACTTAATATTTATAATGATTATGATTATATTATTAAAAGTGATTCTAATAATAATAGGAATTAGCCTCTTAATATAATTATTTCTTTCTACTTAAATTATTATTTTGGATATAAGGAGAGTAATTTCTTTTAGATCTATATGTTAAATTATAATTAATATTATTATAAATATCTAAAAAGAAAGATAAGTATGAATAAAACCTCTATTTCTTTACTATTAGTCTTAAGTTATATATTACTAACTATTAAGTTTATAATTTAACTATATATTATAATTATATTATTATTTTCATAATTCTTACTATTAATAAGAAACATAACTCTAAAAACTATTATACTTCTATTCTTTTATTAGAATTCTCTTTTATAATTTGATATTATAATAATTACTTCTATTATATCTAGTAGGTATTTCTAGTGTATATTACTATTATACTTATTACTCCCTTTTTATATATTAGAAGGATTCTTATATTTACTCTTATTTTTACTTCTTAATAAGTCCTTATTAGCCTTAATAGTATTATATAAATAATAATAAGTTTCTCTTCTTCTTCTTCCCTACTTTTATTATACTAACCTTTTTATAATAAAGTATTATAATATATTCGAATAGTTATATTATATCTTATTGAAATTATAATTATATCTTCAGTCCTATTAATACTAATTTGCCTATTTACTACTATTATATAACTACTAATTCCTATTAATATTAATAATATTTTTTTATTTCTAAATAGGTACTACTTATTATTATCCCTAATAATAAGGAAGAAGAAGAGTAAAGTAATAATAAGAGAGAAGAAGAATACTAGGAATATCAAAAGGCGTAAAATAATATTAATCTTTTTATTTAATTTATTTATTTAATATCTAAGAAATAAGTCTTTTAGTAATTCATATATATTTCCTATAGACTATTTTATTACATAATTTATAACTTATATAGGCTTTTCTTATTAATAAACTAGTATCAATCTATTACTTTTTCTAATATCTTTATATTATAATTCAAATTATAATGTAACCTTATTATTAATAAGGCTTTCTAAAAGTTCTTATATTAAAGTATTATAACCTTTCTATTTAATTAATATATTATAATTGTAGTCTTATTTTAAAATATCTTCTACTACTAGTATCTCCTTAATTTTATATTCCTCATAAGTCTTATTATTCTCCCTAATAAGAATTAAAATAAAATTAAAATATATATCTATATGCTATGAAAGTAGTAATAAGCTACTTTCTATCTATTTAATAAGATTAATATAAAATATTAAATAGGTATTTATAGAGATATCTAATATAATATTTAATGAATTTAATATATTAATAACTTAATACTTAGAAGCTATTTAATCGAGTTTCTAATTTGATTAATTTATCTTAATATAATATAATAGGAATTATATTTTATTCCCAATTTAAAACTTCTTAATTATCTATTATATTCTATGAATATTTATTATCTTATATTACTATATATATACTATTATTACTTAGGCTATAGTAATATTATTCTTAAGGTAAAATAAGAATACTAAAATCTATTTTAAATTAAAATAAGTAATTAACACTATTATTAAAAAATTGTAAAATAAATGTATTATTAAACCTATATAGAAGTCTATTTAGACTAATCTTAATAATTAAAGAATCCTTATCATTAATTACTAATTAATATACAATAGTATAAACTAGCTAGCTTAATAGCCTTCAAAACCCCTATAGTTATATCGTTATAATACTCTAAGGTATCTAGTGACTAGTATTAGAGTAGAATATCGATATTAGGGTATTATCTAATCAATACTTGGTTTTTAAAATCTTTAGCTTAATATAATAGCTTATAAAATAGCTAGACGATTATTTTTTAAATATCTATAGGCTACTTATTAATTATAGCTTTTAGGATAGTTTTATTAATATTTAATCTAATAAACTAATAGTCTTAATTATAGGGGTTATAGGTAGATATTATTATACTTATTTTATACTTTTCTTCTTATAAGTAGCTATATAGATTTTAAAGGGATTTTAAATCTATTGTAAAAGTATAGATATAGAAGAATAATAAGTTATAGAACGCCTCGCTTTTATAAATACTCTATTTTATCCTATCTTTAAGAGGTTTAAAAAGGTACTTAACCCTATAACCTTAGTAGTTACTTTCAGCTACTATAGATTGTTACTACGAGGTCTTCTACCGCTATAGGGTTAAATATTAAAGCTAGGGATATAATTATCTATAACAACAGGTAATTTCATTACTATTTTAACTCATTATAAGCCAGTATTAGTATAAATACTATTATTAGGTAAAGTTTATAGTTAAATCTATATATAAGATGAAGAGTTTAGATATTATTCTAAATATAGAGCAAAAGTAACCAAACAAGTATAAACTAGCTAGTCTAATTATAAGAAAGTAATATAAATTTATAAGAATATTCAAATCTTAAGTATTACTCTTTCTATCTTACTATCTATTTGAGAATTCAATAGTATTAATAATAACTATTATATTTCTATTAATTAATATAATATCATTTAAAAGGTGTTATTTTAATTTAAATTGAAATTAATAATAGTTAATATAGAAAAGTTATAAAACTACTATTAGATATCTTAAAACTTATGATATATAATTAGGAGGCAAAATCTGATATATGTTTTATATAATTAAATATAGCCATATATATTATACGAAGTTCTATTTTAAATAGTTTAAATAAGGCGAGGCCTATAGAGATAATATTAAGACTTAAGATTTAACTAATAAAGGTTCTACCTCTTAAGTATATTATTCTCAATATATCTTTTTAGTCTTAAAGGTTTTAGTGATAAGTTAGCCTTTTTGATTAATACTAATTAAACCTTCTATCTATATTTCATGAGAAGCTTTTTCTATTATCTTATTATTCTTATCAAATTTCTACTTATATAGTAGGAAGAATAGTATTATTTATAAATTATTTCAATACTTCTGATTAATTAAAAAGTACTTCTAATACTTTGAAGCTTTTTATTTAATCTTATTATTATTATAACTTAGGATTTATATGTCCTAATTAGTAGTTAAAAGTTTTATTAAGATCTTTAAATATTAAAATTCTTTCTCAAAGTTCTTCTTCTTATTATAACTTTAAATAGTTTGACTAATTTATTATATTAATTTAGATAATAAAAGTATTAAATTAATAGTTCTAAAAAAGGTTCATAAAACTATTAGTTATAAGGTTTCCTAAAGATATATATTTAATTTTAAAATATTTCTATTAAGCCTTCCATTATAATTAGTAATTATAAATATCTATACATTATAATTTTATATATAATTATATTACTTTAATAGTCATAAAGCATATCATTTACTAGTTATTATATTAAATTTAAATAGTAAGATAAGACTTATATATCTTACTTCTACTTAATACATTTATTGTAAAGTCTACTTAAAGTATAGTAATAAAGTAATTAGTAAAGATAACCTCTTAAGTAACTTAAGATAATATTAAAAGCTCTATTTTAATTACTAAATTAGTAACAATATCATATCTACTAACTTGCTATATTATTAGGCTTCTAAAAAAGTATATAATATATCTTTAAGAGTTTTTCTCATTATTACTATTATTTATAAAACTAATATTTATAGTAATTATAAGACTATTAAATAGATCGCCAGCCTTATAGTTAAACTTAAGGTAGAAGTTCTTTGTTTTATAAAAATATTATATTATTGATTTAACTTTTATATAATAATTATCCAAAGAGCTTTAATTAAAATATAATAATTAGCTTGCCTTATAGATAATATTGAGTCTTATTATAATTATAGTATAATGAAGAGGACTAATATCTTATATATAATACTTAATATCTATATAAGAAGCTTGATTATATTATAATAAGAACTCTTAAGTCTTTAGAGGGAGTTTAAAATATATAATATATTATATATACTTTATAAGATATTTAAAGAGCTTTTTAATATATACTACTTATAAAAACTATAGTTATTATGCTATCTAATCTCATATAATCTTAATACTAATAAACTACTATAAGTCTTAACTTCCTTCAAAATAATACTTCTATTAAA
The DNA here is from genome assembly GCA_000350065.2 of Colletotrichum orbiculare MAFF 240422. Lineage (NCBI taxonomy): Eukaryota > Fungi > Ascomycota > Sordariomycetes > Glomerellales > Glomerellaceae > Colletotrichum > Colletotrichum orbiculare. The sequence continues at coordinate 142,141 of AMCV02000024.1, read as the reverse complement.
CGTCTACTAATACTATACATACTTTAAATATATCTTTCAAAAAGAAAGAAGATATCTAATTACTGATATAAAAAAAGAAAATAATATGCTTTTCAAACTAATGATATAATTCTCTTATAGTAAGTTTAAAGTTAATGTATTTAAAGCTTACATCTAAAGAATATTATTATAAGAGAAGAAACTTTTGAAAATTATATAAGACTTTATTAAAGTAATAACTTTTATCTAATATTTAGTAACTTAATAATATTTCTATTATAATAACTTTATTAAAAACACTATATAT
>AMCV02000024.1:124398-137376 GCA_000350065.2 Colletotrichum orbiculare MAFF 240422 | reverse complement strand
ACGATATTTCTCTATGAATAAATCGTATAGAAATCGCCCTATAAATGCATACTTATTTTACCTTTTTACCCCTAGTAGTTCTTAAGTAAATAAGGTAAAGGCATAGAGGTTTATTCTTTTATAAGGTATTAGAAGCAGCTCAAGCCATATATGCTATAGTTATAGCGCCTCATACGCTATAGCTATACTAGCTAATATGTTGTGGCTGCGTTATAGTATACGTTACGCTTTAGCCTATATACTATAGTTATAATATGCTATACGTTATAGCTATAGTAGTCTATATACTATACTAGGGTATATATATTATAATTATAACGCTTTATACGTTATAATTATATAGCTTTATATACTATAGCTATAGTGCGCTATATGCTATAGTCACAGCATGTTATATACTATAGCTATAGTAGTCTATACGTTATACTAAAATACATATATTATAGTTACAACACTTTATACACTATAGTTATAGTAGTTTATATACTATAACTACAGCTAGAACTCTAGCAGTATAGCTAGAACTCTAAAATAAACCCTCTATATAAGAACCTCAATATCTCTACGAATAATAGTTAGAAATAGTTAATTATACTATTAGTCGAATTACTATTTCTCCTTCTATTTAATTATTATTATTATAAATATTTTAAATAAGTCCTCATATTAGGAAAACTACTTTTATTATATTATATTTCTCTTCATTTTATAGTTATCTATAATAATAATTTTACTATCGACTTACCTATATATCTATCTATTCTAATAAGTTATAAACTTAGCTCTTTTTAGCCTGAAGATTCTATGTTTTATTTATTAAAAAATTGCTTTTTTTATCTTTTTATCAAAATTGAATATTATAACAAAATCTATAAAAGTTTCTACTTTTTTACTGCTTTTATAGAAACTGAATATCTTGCTGGAATTATTTTATTTTTACGAAAGATTAATTTGATTCGATAAGTTATATTAATGCCTGAAAATCCGATTTTTCTACTTATTTTAACTCCTTTTTATTCTTTGGATACTTGAGATTTATTCTTAAACAACTATTTTTTCGAATTATCTTTAAGTTTATTTCTTTTTTGGTTTCGAATAATTTTAATACTAAAAAGATTAATTAATATAGAAAATCAACTCCTTTTATCTGGAATTTTACTTTGATTTTCTATTGATTTTATAAAGAAGAAAAAATTGAATTTATCTTAAAAAAGAAAAAGAAAATATTAAGATTTAGATTTCTAACTTTTAGATTGATTCTTTAAGTTATATTTTTTATTTTGTATAGAAAAGAAGGATTTTGATCTTTTATTTTTATCCTTTTAGAGAATATAGTATTTCTTTGTATTATATGCTATAAGATTTCTATATTATTTAAAAGAAGAACCTTTATAATTTATATGTTTTAAATAATTTATTTTATTTTAATAAAATAAGTAACTCTAGAAAGATTACTATTTTTAAATTAGTAGGAAGTAGTAGTTATAAAGTCTAGTTTATTCATATTAAAGTTTTACTTATTAGTAAAAATATCTTTATAGATATTACTAAACTTATCATTTTTAAAAATAAAGATAAAAATAAAAAAAACTCTGAATTATATATAACTATATTATAAGAATACCTTTTTGAATTATGAAGGATAATATAGATATTTTTTAAATATTCAAATATTTAAAAGATTTCTATAGGTTTTTAGGATTTATTAATGAATTTCTAACTTATAAAAATGTTTTTAATATTATTTTAAGTACTTTTAGTAGTAAAGAAGAATCTCTGAATAAAATTAAAGAATATACTAATAATCTATCATATAATATATTAGAAGTATCTAAATAGGTAGTTATAATCTATATTTTAAATAATTTTAACTCTAATTATAAAGGTTTTATTACTTTTATAATTTAGAGCTTTAGGTTTAATAAAGAAGTTCATACTCTAGATTTTGTATTTGCTAATTTATTAGATGAATTTAGAAGAAGAAATAATAATTTAATTAACTATACTAAAAATATTCTAAAGAAAAGAATTGTAGAATTATTAAAGAACTTTAAAGAAGTAAAGAAGAATCTTTTATTAAGATTATAAGAAAAATAATTATACTAAAGAAAGTTATAGCTACTTTTATCTAGATGAAGCTTTAAGTTGGTAGAAAAATATCCTAGCTAAAAATAGTAATAAAAATAAGACGAAATCTGAAAAGAAGGATTCAGAATCTATTAATATTATTTTAACTAGAATTAAAGAAAATAATAAAATAGAAGATAAATTATTAGAAGATACAGATAAAGAGATTTCTAAATCTAAAGAATTTATTTCTAAAGATATAAATTTCGATATATTTTCTAAAGAAGATAACATTTTTAAAAATATCAAAATTAAATAAAACGACGTTTATAAAACGAAATAATAATAATAATAAAACTCTAGGTTTTTTAATAAATTAATAAATTACTAGAGACTCTAGGAATTTAATTAAGAGAGAGTATTTTACAAATGTTTATTTTTACCTAGATACTACCACTACTATTTATATAATAAAGAAAAGTCTATTTTATTTAATATATAACTAGTTTTAAAATAAATTAAGTAGAGAAGTATTATATATTTTATAGTTAGAATAATAGGAGATTTAAAGATATTTCTAGAATATTAAATTTGTATATTAAAAGAAGTTTATTATATTTTAGAATTAGGAGTTAATTTGTTATTTTGAAGTAAATTTAATACTCTAGGAATTATATGAAGCTTCTAAAAAAGCTTATATTATATAATATAGAAAAGAATTCTATTTTAATAGTAAGATTTAAAAAGAATAATTTATATAAGTTTAATATTCTTATTTTATAAAAAGATATTATTCTTTTTATTATTATACTATAGAATATCTAGCTTTTATATAACTTTCAAGGTTATACTAATATAAAAGTAATAAATAATTTGAAAGATATAATTTTGAATTTCTTTTATAAAATAAATAAAAGAGATATTCTTTCTCTTTGTAAAGTTTGTATTAAAGAAAGCTTTACTAATAATATTGATATAAATAATAGAAAATAGAAATAATATCTTTAATATTCAGATTATATTAGTTTAGATTTATATGGATTTATAATTCTTATAATATATAATGAATTTAATAGATTTATTCTATTTATTAATAAATTAACTAGATTTATCTAGGAAGTTTTATTAAAAATTAGATTAGCTAAAGAAGTTTCTAAACCATTTCTTAAGTTTAAAAAGTTAGTAAATAGTAATAACAATAAGAGAAAAGTAAAAGAATTTAATGTTAATAGAGGTGATAAATTTATTAATAAAAGAATAAAAGATATTTATTCTTATTTTAATATGATTCATAATATTAGACCTCCTTATACTTATAAACCTAATAATTTAATAGAAAGAGTAATAGGAAGTCTAATCAATAAAATTAGAATTCTAATTTATCACTTAAATTCACCTTATTATTCATAAGGGGATACTTTAATACCTCTTATATATATACAATAGAACTTCTTATAGTTCTATGAATTTCAAGATTCCCTATAAATTAAAACATAAAAGAAAGCCTAATATTAATAATATTAAAGTATAAGGTAATTTCTACTATTATTAAAACAAAGATCCTAATACTAAGAAATTAGATATAAAAGCTTATAAAGGAGCTATTATAGCTTATAGAAATAATACTTATAAAATTTAGGATTTGAATAAAAAAGAGCTATATAATCTAGAGATATACAAATCCTAGAAAATACTTTTTATACTTTAGAAAAAGAATTACTTTTATCTATTAATTTAGAAAAGAGTTTTAATAATTATAAATCAAGTTAGCTTAATAATAATCTTATTTTAAATCTAGATAAATCTGTTTCTAATATAGGTCAAAATAATAATAATAACTCTTTGATAAATCCTACTACTAAAGTTTAAGAAATAACTAGAATGATTCCAAAAAAAGAATTCAAATATTAAAATAACTAAAAGTAATAAAATATCAGACTTGAATATAGAAAATAATAATAGTAACCAGGGAAAATCTAACTTATATATTAATTTACCTACTATATTAGAAGAAGCTAAAAAAGACTATAAAACCTATAAAGAAAATACTTTTTTTACTATTTTAAACTATCCCAGCTTGAATAGTTATATAAAGTTATATAGAAATACTAATGAAAATGCACAAGCTTGATGTATTTTATTAATTAATAAGATAGAAGAACTTACTTCTTTTATTCAAGTATTTAAATCCCCTAAATATAGAGACTGGATTCTAGTTATAATAAAAGAAATAGAACAAATAAGATCTATAAATAATTAGAAAGTAATACTTCTATCTACTATTAATATTACAAATATTAATATTCTAAGTAGTAGATAGGTTGATAAATTAGAAATAAATAATATAATTAAAGAAACTATATATAAGGCTAGATAGGTAGCTTAAAATTATAATTAATATTTAGGTATTAATTATTTAGAAACTTTTAGTATTACTTATAGGCCTGAAAGTTAGAGATATATAATAATTCTTTCTATTTATTTAAGATGGGTTTTATTGTAATATGACGTTACTATAGTATTTATTTATACTAATATTAATAGACCTATATATATTTATCTACTAACTAGATCCTATTTTAATATAAAGAAGAATTTAATCTGAATATAAATATAAATACTTAGAAACATAATAGAAACTATGCTTTTATCTGTTTAATAAATAAAGTATTATATAGTTTGAAACAGAATCCTCGACTTTAGTATAATTATTTGAAAAATATCCTTTATTTAATAAGGTTTATTATTTCTCCTTATAATAAAGTGGTTTTTATTTTAAATACAAAATTCTATATAGTTATTTTAACTTATTTTATTAACACTATATTACTAGCTATTGATAATAAGAGCCAGCTAATTATATATATAATTCTTTAAAATAGAAAATTAAAATTTAGAACTTAAGAAAACCTTCTATCTTTCATAGTTATATTTTATCTATAAATTGAAAAGAAAAAATAATTACTATTAATTAGAATGAATATACTGAGAAAATTATTAAAAAATATGAAAAAGAAACTATTTTTCAATTTAAAACTCCTATAGATGATAATCTAAAATTATTTGAAAATAAAGAAAAAGCTTCAAAAGAAGATATTTTAAAATTTGAATAGGAAATAGGAGCTTTATTATATTTAGCTTTAAAAATAAAACCTAATATTACTTTTATAATAATAGCGTATTCTTAATTTACTTATAATTTAGATAAAAATCAATTTTCAATTCTTAACTATATATAGGGTCATTTAAATAATACTAAAGAATATAGATTTATTTATAACTATAACAATATATCTTCTATTAGCAGTATTATAAAATATACTAATTTAGATTAAATAATAAATCTAAATAATAGAAAATCTACTTCTTTTTATATTCTCTATTTAAGAAGAAATAGTAATATTATAAGTCATTCTACTGTAAAATAAGAAATAATAGTTTTATCTACTTATGAAATTGAATATATAGTTCTATTAGATATCTATAAAGAAGTAACTTATTTATATTATAATTATAATTATATAGATTTAAGACTAGGATTACCTAAAGTTAGAAAACCTAAGATTCTTATAGATAATTTAGTAGTAAAAAAGCTAGCTGAAAGTCCTGGATTTTATAAAAAAGTAGAATATAAAGATATAAAATATTACTTTATAAGAAGTTTTATTAGAAATAAAAATATCTTTATATATTATATAAATATAGAAGATAATATAGCTGATATTTTAACTAAACCTTTAGGCTTAGTAAAATTTAAGCGAATTTTATCTAAAGTTTTAAAAAGAATATCTTAAAACTTTTTCTTTTTTACCTTTTATAGTTTTAAGTTTAATAATTTTATATAAATATCTCTCTTTATACTTTTTATTAACGTTTATAAGTGTTTATATAAATAAGCTATATACTAGCAAAATATATCTTATAGGGGGATATTAGATTTATTCTTATATATAAAATACTTCTATTTCTATTATTCTAATAGATATAATAAGAAGTTATATAATATTTCTATATAAATGAATGATATAAAAATCACTCTATAGATATACTTATTTTACCTTTTTACCCCTAGTAGTTCTTAAATAAATAAGGTAAAAGCATAGAAGTTTACTTTTGTATAGGGTACTAGAAGTAGCTCAAGCTATATATACTATAATTATAACACCTTATATACTATAGCTCTAGTAACTAATATGTTATAGCTATACTATAGTATATATTATGCTTTGGCCTATATACTATAGTTATAACATATTATGTATTATAACTATAGTAGTTTATATATTATACTAGAGTATATATACTATAGTTATAACACTCTATACGCTATAGTTATAATGCCCTATATACTATAGTTATAATACTTTATATACTATAGTTATAACGTATTATACATTATAGCTATAATAACCTATATATTATGCTAAAGTATATATACTATAGTTATAATTCTTTATACACTATAGCTATAGTAGTTTATATACTATAGCTATAGCTAGAATTCTAGTAGTATAGCTAGAACTCCGAAATAAACCTTCTATATAAGAACCTTAATATCTCTATACATAATAGTTAGAAATAGTTAATTATACTATTAATTGAATCACTATTTCTTCTTCTATTTAACTATTATTATTACAAATATCTTAAACAAGTCTTTATATTAAGAAAGCTACTTTTATCATATTATATTTCTCCTGATTTCACGGCTATCTATAGTAATAACTTAACTATCGATTTAGCTATATATCTATATATTCTAATAATATAGACTCTACCTCTTAAATATAGTATTCCTAAAAGGACCTCTCTATATAAATCTTAATAATTATGAGTATTATAACTTCTAATTAGATATATTAAAAAGATTAATTTATAATCACTATTAGAAATCTCAAGTCTCTTTATTAATAAATAGTAGCTTTATTATAAGGTCAATAGAAATCTATAATTAAAACCTATTAAGAATTAATATGAATTATAATAAGTCTTAATTATATCTCTAGCCTTTATATAAATACTAGTAAATATGATATATTTAGATAGAATATTTAATATTCCTTAATATACTATCTGAGTATTAATCTTATAAGCATATTATGTGGTTGTATTGTAGTTATATTGAAGGTTTCTGATCTATTTAAAGTCCTATACCTCTCTAGGACCCTTTAAAAGTAGTTATACTTAGTAGTCAGCTTTTGTTTCAATTACCCTATAGATACTACTAGTACTGAGGAACTATTTAAATAGAGGAAACTTTAAGTAGTAAATATAGTTAGTTAATATAATTACTAATAAATAGGGAAAGTATAAACCTATCTATTATAATTACTTTTCCAAAAGATTTAGTTATATAATACTTATACTAGCTAGCTAGTAATACTTATAATTAGTTATTAATAGTTACTAGCTATTAATAGCTAATAGTAGTAGTTAATATTTAGTAGTAATCATCATACTTAGGCATATAATCGGAAAGTATATACCTATTAGTCGTAGTTATTTGCTACAGGATTCGAACTTATTATTCTTATTATAAAATAGTAAAAGCTAGCTAGATGTTAAACTACTACGTCAAGTAAGAAATAACAATATTATCAATATTAAATTAATATTAAAATAGCTTAAGATTAAAAGGTTATAGCGTCATTAAAAGACTATAATTATTAATAATTTATACTTATAAACTTAGATTTAGTCTTAATATAATAAAATACTATTCCTCCCTATTATATAATTAGCTATTTATATCTATATTAAAGTTTCTAATACGAATATCCTAATTATTTAGTAAAGTATCTCTAAGTAAATCTTATGTATTAATATGATTATAATTACCTAGTTCTATAATACTAGTAATATAATACTTTAGAATATAATATATCCGTCTAATAATTTACTAATAATATACTAATAAATATCTTCTATTTATTTAACCCCACCCTAACTTCTTTCTATTGATATGTTATAATTTAAGAATATTAAGAAAAGCCTACTTTTATTCTTAAAATTAATTTAGAGAAGTTAAAAGACTTAAATTAGGAGTTTTAATTCTATTGTATTATTTTAGCCTTATTAAGAGAAAGTATTAAGATATTTTATAAGGCAATTTAAATGATATTTCAAAATAAAACTAAATTCTAATAAGATTTCTACTTATTCAACTTATTACTTTAAGATAAATCTAAAACTTATAAAATATTCTAAGCTTTTAAAAGAAGACCGAATAATCAGTAGTTTTACTATACTTTATAATTCTACTAACTATATTTTTAAATATAATATAATTAGTCAAAACTCCTTATTATAAGTAATATAATTTCATTAGACTAAAATAAGTCTAATTGAATAATAAAGAACTAATGATAACATATTATCCCTATCTTCTTATAAGAAGTAACTAATTAACACTATTCCTAGGTAATCTATTTCTATTATAGTATATTATTATAAATATTTTAACTTATAACTAACTTTAAGATAAATATAAGTTTAAGTATTTCAAATACCTATTAGTATATAATATTGTAACAAAATAAGACTTCTTTCTATATTAATTATATAAAAAGCTTTACTAAGTTAGAGAAGTAATGAATTAGATTATAATAGAAGTTTATGAAACTAAATAAGCTCTAAATACTATAAATACTCTTAAAAACCTGCTGTTTCTATATAATTTTAACTTTTTTAAAATTATAATAAATACCTTTCTCTACTTTAATAATAAAGTTTAGATATTTAGTATATTTGATAGAGAGTTTCTACTTCTCTAAGTCTAAGTATAAACTAGCCCTCTATAACTACTTCAAAACTTACTTAATTCTATCCTTATAGCTACTTTTTACCTTATAACTATAAATAAAGATATTATTTATATACGCTATAATGAAGTTATTAAGATTATTTTAAAATATACTATGAATATTATATTAAAATATTATAATTATACTTATTAATCTCAAGAAAGCATTAAGTTATATGAATAAGCTGAAATGTATCTAAAACGTAGTTTTATATATATCTCCCTTTATAATATAAATCTTATAAAAAGCTACATAGATATTAATCTGTATAAATTATATTACTTTAGACAATAAATATAGTATTTCTTTAATGAATAATAAGGAGTGATAGTTATCAATACTACTAGTATTAAAAGTATAATAATTTATGTAAACCTATTACTTTCCTCTAGACTTTTCAATAAAGAAGATAGACGCCCTAGCTATAAATAAGCTAGTTGAAATCTAATCTTTATCTATCAGATTTATAATTTAAGATTAGACTTTAAAGAAGTATTTTCTTAATATATTATGAAGTAAATCTCACAATAAGTCTAGTATTATATTATTTAGATTCTTCTTTACATAATTATAATAATTAAAAAGGTCCTAGTAAAGTAAGAAGTAAGAAGTTTTATCCTTATTAAATAAATCTATAAAGAAGGTATAAATAGCTAGTAAAATAAATATTAGTTATTTTAAAATAACTAGTAATATAGCTACTAGAAATATATTAATTTAGATTAAGTTAGTTACTGATTACTTATACCCTCCTTCTTTTTAGCTAGAATATATTATAACTAGTAATTTAATACAATCTATCAATTTATTTATATGTATCTCCTTTAGTATATTACTAATTACCTAAATAATTAGACTACTAACTATATTTATCCTTTTCTTATTTCTTATATAATCTAAAATAACCCTTTTATATTACAATTATACCTTCTTAAAAATAATTCGATATATCATCCCCAAAGTTATATAGAATAAGATTTTAGATATTTACTTATTAAGATTAATATATACTTTAACTATCCTAATAATATAAACCTCCTTATTAGCACCTAAGACAATATCTCACTAGTAAGACTATAATAATATAATTAATATAAACTCTACTATTTTATAAACTCCTCACTATTTACTTTATAATAATTATAATTATTATTAATTTAAATAGAAGTAGAAGACTTACTATTTATTAATATAGAAATCAAAAAGAGTAGTTTATCTAATTATTTCTATATCTTTCTAGTTTTATTTATTACTATAGTAGTATTATTAATAGTTATACTAATTTATACCCTAGGGAATTTCTTCTGAAAAGCTAGGTTTTTCCTTATTATTTATAATTCCTTTATCTAACTATAAAACTTAAATATTAATATTAGAAGCTATTAGTAAATAAGTAGGATATAGCCTATATTTTAGTAATAAAATAGTCTTTAATATTATAATATATATAGACGATAGCCTATATATATATCTAGAGAACTATAAAGTCTACTTACTAGGTTTTATATATATTTATAATAATAGTTTAGTAAAGCTTACTAATTATAACTACCTATCTATTTAGCTTTTTCTAATGAGGAAGAGTAGTATTATAATAATATTATATTAATATTAAAATAGTTTAGATTATTTCTATACTTATTATTTATATATACTTAGTCTAATTGAATTATTAGTTTTTATAAGAATAAGAGTTATAGCTAATTATAATTTTATAATTCTATATTAGCAATCTCAAGGTTTATTATAATTATAAAGTAGTATTTAATTATTATATGATAATCCATCTAATTAATATTATAGTTAATAATAACTATTTGATTTCAATAAGAGAGAATTAGTTAAAAGTAATTTAATTAGATATCTCTTATTTAAAAATACTTTCCTATCTATCTTTTAGTTAATTTAGATTTAATTAGAAAGTTAGTAAATATTTATTTAACCTTCTATCAGAAATAGTAAATCTTCTTAAAAGCCTAAATGTTATAATAAGAATTTTTATCATACTTAGTAAAATATTAAAAGAATATATTAATATCCTAATTATATTAAAGCTATTATAGTATATAAAGATTACTCATTTATATCTAAAGTTTAAGTCATAGGTTAATCTATAAGAATTACTAGAAGTCTTCTAATTGTTTAATAAAAATTCTATTAATTTCTAACTTATATTATATAATTATTCACTATATAAGAAAGTAGAAAGTATGACTATTAAATAGAATATTAATAAGAAGTAGTTTCTTTTTCCTATAAGATATTTATATTATTTATAAAGCTATTTTATAGTCTTATTAAAACTATATAAAAAACTTCTTAGAGAAATTAGTTTTTATTTTCTATTAAATTAGTCTACTATTAGTCTATTAGAATTCTTATTAAGAGTTCTATAGTATTAATATTTATTATTACTTATCGCTATCTTCTATTTCTTTTATATAATTTACTATTTACGATTAAGTTAAATTTAAATAAGAAGTTTATTGATATTAGAAGCTACTTATAAGAAATACCTTGGTAATATTTTAATAGTATTATAATAAATTTAAAGAGTCTATACTTAAGATGAAAACTCTTTATTAGACTATAGGGGTAATAATTTTATAAAGCCCTAATAGTAATATTCTATATAAACCCTAATGCTTAAATCTATAATATAATAAGATTTTTTAACATATTTAAACTTTTTATAAATATAGTAAATACTTTTATTATATGAGTATAATATATAGCCTATTTATTTAGAATTATAATATTTAAATAGTTTTTAGAAATTAACTATTTGAAACTATAAAGTTTCTTCTTACTTAATTTTAGAGAAAAGAGTAATTATAAGGGATAATTCTCTTAATTAACTTTCCTTATTTCTTTCTTAAGTTAGGATAATTATTTATATATTTCTTAGTCTATAATTCCTCTATTCTAATATCTTAAAAGTAAGGTTTATTAAAATAGACTTATCTGTGAATTACTTAATCAACTTTACTTATTTAACTTTATAATTTAATTTCTAAAATATAATTACTAGGCTTCTATGTATAATTAGATATCTTAATTCAGACAATAGATAATTAATAATACTGATAATTTAAAGTCTTCGTAGCTAAATGTAAGAATGCTTTATTTTAGTAGTTTTATATATATTAATAAACTATTAATAAGATTAGTTAATCTTTTGGCAAGTTATATCTAATTTAGCTATTATATAATCATTTAGGTATTATTAGTATTTATATTAGACTTTAGACTCTCTGCTATTACTACCTAGATAATTTACCTGATATTATCATTATATATAATAGTAACTTATTTGATTTACTGATATAATATAATGCCTTCTATATATAAGCTTATATATTAGACTTTATTTTTAATCATAGCGAGATTATTTTCTATTATACTAAATTTTCTTTATCATTCAAATAAGCAGTTAATACAATTACACTAGCTATTCTATTAATATTTAATAGAAGCTAGTTATTCAACTAAAACGTTTCTATTTTATATTTCACAGTTAGGCATAAGAATGATAAGCTTTCTAGTATTTCTTTCTTCCAAATTAGTTTTCCTATATTATACGATTAATTTCTTTAATTTCTATTTCTTCTTTATTTTCTTCAATTCTTCTTTAATTAATTAGTCTAAATAGCTTTAAAAAGATTATTACTATTCTAAGATAATCATAGTTTCTCTAATTTATTAAGACTACTACTAATTAATATGGGAGTTAGTTTTCTTTATTAAATTACATCTCAACTTCTAAATTACTAAAGTGAAAGATTGCTAATATCATATTATTATAGTCTCATTAGTAAATATATATACAAGTAAATAGAAGTTGAAATATATTAAACTAAGTTTATATTAAATAATAGGATTTCTTAATATATATATATTATATTATATAACTATTTAAACTCATCTTTCTTTTTACTGAACTATATATAGCTTTATGCTTATATTTAAGTTTCATACTACCAGAATATTTATTATTAAGATTTTTAAACTCTATATTATTGATATAAATATAAATCTATTATAGAAGAAATAACTAACTTTTAAATATTAAAAAATCAATATAGAATAAATATATTAATTAGTATTA
>AMCV02000024.1:108867-124117 GCA_000350065.2 Colletotrichum orbiculare MAFF 240422 | reverse complement strand
TATATTGTATTCGTCTAATAAATCATAAAAAATATAATATATTCTATCCTAATTGTTTGTGCAATTATATCTTAGGATATATTGCAATTTTATAAAGTCAAATATAATACAATAGCTTCCTATCTCAGTGTCTTTACATATGGATAGGCTTGGAGTAAGTAGCCATAGCTGCTTCCTTGAACGCCTCAGCGAGAGTCGGATGAGCGTGGCATGTGCGGGCAATATCCTCACTCGAGGCGCCGTACTCCAGCGCCAAGGTTGCCTCGGCAATCATTTCGCCAGCGTTAGGCCCGATGATGTGAACGCCCAGGAGCCTGTCCGTCTCGGGGTCGGCAAGCATCTTTACCATACCCTCGGTGTCCATGTTTGTCTTCGCACGAGAGTTGGCGCTGAAGGGGAACGAGCCTGTTCGATAGGGCACGTTCAAAGCCTTCAGATCCTGTTCACTCTGTCCAACCCAGGCCACTTCCGGGTAGGTGTACATGACTGAGGGAATGACGCCGTAGTTGACGTGTCCGTGACCCTTTTTGATGTACTCAACCACAGCGACAGCTTCTTCCTCAGCCTTGTGCGCCAGCATGGGACCGAATGTGGCGTCGCCAACGCAGCGAATGTGAGGGATCTTGGTGCGGTATTCGGAGTCAATCACGACTCGGCCTCGCTCGTCGACATCGAGGCCGATGTTTTCAAGGCCCAGACCCCCAGTGTACGGCCTGCGGCCAATGGCAACCAGAACCACCTCAGCCTCGAGCTATTTGGAAAGATCAGCGATCCTGCTGTCGTCGAGCTCAGGATCTAGTACATACCGTCTCGGCCTTGCCACCCTTGGCAGCATCGACGTCCAACCTTACGTTCTCGCCACTCTTATCGCCGCTGATAACCTTGGTGCTGGTCTTGAAGTTGATGCCCTGCTTCTTGAGAATCTTCTGGGCGCTCTTCGAGATCTCAGCGTCCATACCAGGCCCGCCGATCTGGTTCAGAAACTCGACAACGGTGACCTTGGTCCCCAGTCTGGACCAGACTGATGCCATCTCCAAACCGATAATACCGCCACCAATGACCACCAGCGACTCGGGGATCTTACCCAGTGACAAGGCGCCAGTGCTGGTAACCACACGCGTCTCGTCGATCTCCAGGCCGGGAAAAGGAGTAGCCTCGCTACCAGTGGCGATCAAAATGTTCTTTCCCCGAATGGACGCCTCGCCGCCTTCAGTGAGATCAACCTTGACCACGTGTTCGTTGACAAACGAGCCAGAACCCTTGATGTATTCGACACCATTCTTCTTGAAAAGAAACTCGACTCCCTTCGTCAGACCCCCAACAGCCGTATCTTTGGCCTTCATGAACTGCTCCAAGTTGAGCTTGACATCGGCGACATCAATACCTCTGTTCTTGGTGTCGTGCTTGATTGTATGGTAGAGGTGAGAGTTATTGAGAAGAGCCTTGGAGGGGATGCAGCCAACATTGAGACATGTGCCTCCCAGCGTGCCTCTCTTTTCGATGCAAGCCACCTAGAGCCCAGTCAATCCATCTGTATTTATCGTCGCTGAAAAGCAAGGCTAGGCGCTGCGAGTACCTTCAGACCTTCTTGGCCAGCCTTGATGGCGGCGACATAGCCGGCGACGCCACCTCCAATGATGACGAGGTCTTTTTCCTCTACACATATTGCAACAGTCAGATATTGCGTGAGGGCGAAGATATGCAGTTGGGATGTCGTAATGGACTATCGTGCGAAGTGGCGCAGGGGAAAGACATACCAGAGGCAGATGCGTAGGCGCGGGTCCATCTTGGAAGCTGAAACGGCGACACGACAGAGGGGAGACTGCAATTGTGGTCAAGTCAGGTCGGTCCCCTCAGTAGCATCTCATTTGCAACTGGAGCGGGTAAAGCTGAGATATTCTTACGACGTGTGTTTCCTGAATGCCGAATTGGCAGCGAATCGCGGTATCAAGCGGCTAGATAGCATGGTGGGCGGCGACAATGAACAAGAAGCAACGGCAACGCTGACAGAAACCGAGTGGACGAGGCGATGGGGGTGTAAACGCGTTGTTGAGGCGCGGTGTAATGGGTGGATGAAAGGGTGAAGAGAAGGGATTGGACGGTTGAGCTGACTCCATCGGCGTTGGGCGAGCTGCGGATCTCTGGTGGCTGCGCGGTGTGAATGGCTTTGGCATAGGCCGCTTCAATTTTTTTCACTTGAGCGGTACGTACCTTCTTCGTTTGGCCAACCTGTTGAATTGATCGTGTTGTTATTATTGAATCTAAAATCGCTTAGGAGGCTATAGAGGTACTAGATACCCAATAGGAATATATTAATATAATTCCACAAGGTATATACCTGAGGTATATCTCTTTCTATCTAATATACCCTTTTAGAGAGAGATCTCTAGAGTTTCTCCTTATTTATATAAATTTTATAAATAGATTTAAAAATAGATCTTTTTATCTATAAATCTTTTAAGAAAATTATATAACTTCTAAACTTTCCTTTAATTTTTTAAATAATAGTTAGTAGTTATATAAAAGAGTATTATAATTAGTTAAATAGTATTAATTTTATTTTTAATATTTACTATTTTATTAACTAAGAACTCTTAAGTTTTAATATAAATTATTAATTTTATTATATAGTTATATATCTTACTTCTTCTTTTTTTAACTATAAACTTTTATTAAATAGTATATAAACTTTTAAAATAAATTCTTTTTATTATTATATTATTAAATTATATAGAAATCTTAAGATATTTTCTCTTATTTTTAAAGATTCTTTTAAAGAAGCCCCTATTACTTTTAATATATCTTTTAATAATTCTAAGTTTATATACAAAGTTATTAAAAATACTATTTTGTATATTATTAATATAATAATTAATTATATAGTAACTAGTAGTAAGGCTACTAATTAAGATATTAGAAGTATAATTAATAATAAGGATTTTAAAGAGATTCCTTATTATTTTAAGAGAACTATAAAGTATTTTATACTTATTTTTAAGTTGTCTATTTTTATTCTCAAGAAGTAGAAGAAATTTATTACTATTAAGAGTTTTCTTATAGCTAAGAATATTAAGACTTTTATACTTAAGGTTATTAAAATAATTCTAATTTTATTTAGTTATAAGTATAAGTATATAAGTAAGGAAGATAAAATAGAGTTTTATAATTTCTATCTTAATTACTTATTTTCTCTTATTAAAAGTTGTAATACTTTTAGAATTTATTATTAAAGTTTCTATTACTACTATAAGTCTTATCTAATTAATAATATTTATAATTTAAATATAAAAATAACTATTTATTTTTATATTAAGTTTTTTACTATTTATAATAATAAGAATATTAAGCTTATAGTAAGTATCTCTTATATAACTTTTTAATTAGCTTTCCTAATTTATATATTTCTAGATAGTTTCCCCTAAGTATTAGGAGTTTTATAATATTATTATTACTACTTATACTAATTATACTAAAAGTTACTTAACTCTTATGCCTACTTTCTATATTTTATTTATAGGTTTTATAATTTTTATAGTTCTTACTATTACTATAGCTTTTTTAAGTAACTTCTTTATAAGTAGTATTGATAGCATTAGCTTTCTCTTTTTAAATAAGGGTTTAATTATTAGTTTGTATTATTTTCTTAATATTTACTTCTTATTTTATTTAAATAATTATACTTCTAATACTTTCTTTAAGTTACTTCTTAATATTTATAAATAGGTTACTTATTATAGTAGTTTTTTAGGATAATAATATAGTAGTTTAATTTATTATTTTAAGTTTTAGTTTTAGAGGATTAGTTTTAGTTTATAAGCTTTATATTTTTAAATATTTCTTTACTTTCAGGTTTTAGTTTTAAATTAAGAAATACTTCGTTTTTTATATTCTTAAGTTTAATAGTAATCTTATATAATTTATTATTTATTTATATCTTATACTAATTCAGCTTAAGAAAGCTTAAGTTATACTTCTTTATCTTTCTGAAAATTATTTATATAACCTTTCCTAAAGAAGTCTTACTTATAACTTAAATCTAATTATTTTTAAAACTTCTTAAATAGTTGTATTAATAGAAGTTTAATTAGGCTATTTATTACTAATTATATCAAGGGAGTATAGATAACTAATAGTCTTTTTTCAGAAATCTCTTAATAGAATTAGTAATTATAGATATCTATATATTTCAAATAGATTTAAAGTCTTGTAAGTTTTTTAGAAATAAGATTTACTATCTAGAGGTTATTATATTAGATTTCTATTATTACTAGTTAATTCTTATTAACTAGAAACCTTATTTCTTTTAAGCTTTCTATTAATAACTAGAGTTATAATAAGGCTAATAAGTAGTTTATAAATAATACTTCTTTTATTACTAAAGAGAAAGAGAATAGCTTAATTTCTATAGTTAATATTATAACTATAGATTATTTTATAATTTTCTAAATAATATTTTCTCTAAATAATTTTATTATAAAGCCTTAAGAGTTTTTTTAATCTTATATTTTATCTCTAAAGCTTATATCTAAGGAGACTATTAAGATATCTTTTAAACTCCTAGGCTTTATATTATATTTAAAGTATAAGTATTAAGTCTTATAGATATAGTTAAATATTTAGTTTACTACTTCTTAATACTAAAGGCTAGGGTTTTAATTAAAATAGGCTACCTAACTAGTAGTAAATATTATATTAGGCTTTATTATAACTACTATATATAGTATTATACTTACTTTCTTCTAGTAGAAGTTTATCCTATAATATGGAATTTCTCTTTTATATAAGAAGAATTCTAAATATATTATAAGAGATTTATTTCTTACTTTAGGTTAGTATTTTTCTAGTAAAAGTTTATAAGTCTTCTCTATATATATAACTTATAAAAGTTATAACTTTTAAGTTTCTTAATTATATAAGACTTTAATATTAAAGAATTACTATAAGTCTTCCTTTCTCTTAAATTAGTATTATAACTAGAAGTTTTATATAGCTTTTCTTATAAGACTTTTATATATTTTTAAAAAGACTAAAATATAATTATTAATATAAAAGAAGAAAAAGACTTAGTTTTTATACTAGTAATAGTCTTCTCTAGAAATATAAGAAAACTATAGATTTCTAAGGTTTTTCTTAAGATATTATTACTATAATATAAGGGATTACTAAAAGCTGTAAAATACTTTTAAGAGCTTTAGAATCCTATTTAATATCTTATATCTTAGGGGTATTTATATATATATTTTTCTACTAATTTTAATCTAAATAAAAGTATTTATTATATTATACTATAAGAGCTTGAGGTTGAAATATATAGTAATTACTATAAGTATTCTAAATAATATTCCTATAAGTATTATTATATAAGTATTATATTTATCTTTAGATTACTAATTTCTTCTTATAATTAGGTAAACTTTTAATTTTAATAACTACTTATACTTATTAAGTTTGTAAATATAGACCTAGTGGTATTTAAAGACTATTTAGCTTTTTATAATTAGCTTATTAACTTTAATTTATAATTATGAGATCTAGTAGCTTCTTAAGTATACTTCTTTAGCTTTTTAAAACTCCTAAGTTAATAAGTAAATATTTTAGAAGCTTATATTTTTCTTTTTTATATAGTTTAGATGTTTTTCTCAACTTATAAGTTATTAATAAGATATTAAGAAGAGAAGTAATTCTTATTAATATATATCTTTAAAGCTTAAGGATTTTATATTATATTATAATAACTAGGATTTTCTGAAAGGTATATAGAGTTCCTCTTAGTTTTATTTTAAGTTTTTCAAATTATTTGAGAGTAGTAAGTAATTAACTAAGTAATTAAAATACTTCTTATATTTCTCTTTACTTTTTTTATATATTAGTAGTCTTACTACTACTTACTTTAAGTTATCTATTTAATAGGATTCTCAAGCTAATTAAGCTTTAAGTATTTATTTAAAGAAATAATTAGTCTTATATAAGTTCTAAGATTTCTATATATTTTATATCTTATTAAGAAGGTTATTTTGAAAGATATTTAGAAAATAAATCTTATTATAAGTAAAATCTATAATTACCTTCCTTCTTTATATTCTTTCTTTAGTATTTCTCTAAAGATTATTATAAAACTTATAAGTTTCAAAAGAGGAAGAAGAATAAGCTAGATTTTAAATCTTATTTTAGAATAAATAGCTTTCTCTTTAGAGTTTTAAATACTTACTTATTTAATACCTAACTTAGTTAAAAACTATTTAGTAATTTTATCTACTTCTTTATTAATATCTTATCTTATAAATATACTTTTTAATTATTCTATAAGTTTAATAATCTTCTTTTAAATCTCCTTAAAATTTATTTATAATATCTTATATCTAAACTCTTTAAAATTATTATTAAAAAACTCTTTCTTATTGAATATTATATCTTAAATTATAAAAACTTATTTTTAAAGAAAATTCTAGATTCTAAAAGAGTTACTTAAAATATAACTTATTAGGAATTCTAGTAAAACTATTAATATAAACTTTCAATATTAGTTTTATTTTAATTAAATTTTATAAATTATTATATAAGTATAATATTCATATATTCTTAAGTAAGAAAGATCTAGAGTTAATATATAGGTATTCTTATCTTTCCAGAAATATTAATAGAATTATTTATATAGTAGTTTCTAATTTCTTAAGGCCGAAGGAATATAGTTATATATATATATAGCTACTTTAAAGATTTTAAACTATAGATTATAAAGTAGAGATATTTTAATAACTATAGACTTTATATACTCCTTAATTACTACTATTATTCTTTCTATTCTTCTATTTTATATTTAGATATTTAGTATAAAAAGTTTAAATTTAATATTTCTCTTATAGATTTCTACCTAGATTACTCTATACTTCTAGATCTTATTATCTATTTTAGTTTTTTTAACTATAGTTTTATATATTATTTTAGGGAAGTTGAGGAGCTTTCTAATTACTCTTAGGATTTCTTCTATATTTCTTAAACAAAGATAGAAATCTTATATTAAACTAATTATTTAATTTATAAAAACTCTTATTAATATATAGCTTTTATAATTCATATTAAAATTATAAAAGTTAATAGTAATTTTCTCTTTTAAGTTAGTATATTATACTACTTCTTTTAGAGTTCTATATATTACTCTATATATTTTCCCTCTTATATATATATTATAGTTTATAATTATGACTGCGTAAGATTAGGATTTTCGTCTTACTCTCCTAGTAGATATTAATAAGTAGTTTATTGCTTTAGGGCCTAAATACTCTAGCTTCATATATTAGAATTCTTAAGATTTAATTATAAGGTGTTTTTATATAAAAGTAGTATATTTATATTAATAATAGGGTTCTAGAGGTTTATTTTAAAGTAGAAATCTTATAATTATAGATATTTCAAAAGTAGTTTCTTCTAGAAAGTTATACTTAAGTATATATTATCTATTTATAATCTTAAGAGAGTAGAGATAAGTCTTATTTATTCTCTATATAGAGTTATTTCCTAGGCTTTAATCCTACTATAGACTTCTCTTATAAAACTTCCTAAGTAAGACTAAGTTACTTATAAAACTAAAGTAAAATATTATATCATAAAACTATAGCTTTATAAGCCTATAGGGGCTTTAAATAATAATTACTATAATATTATATTTTTTAATAGGAATCTTCTAGGTTTTATTACTTATAGAAAATCCTATAAGGGTTTAAGACTACTTTATATTCTCAAAAATATATATTATTCATCTTAAGTTTAGAAGTATAGAATTTGTAAAAGTATAGGGTTTATCTAAAGCTATTAAAGTAGTATTTACTATACTATAAGACTATCTATATAATTAAGAAGTTAAAATTAAGTCTGTAATTTTCTTTATATACTTCGTAAAGTCTTTATTAGATTTTATCTTCTTATTTAAAATATCTTAGATTCCTTAGTTAAACCTCTAGGTATAATATTAAATCTTTTTATTAATATAGAAGTATTTTAAGAAAAGGTATTTTATCTAGTAAATCTTATAGTTAATACTTCTATTTAACTTATATCTCTTATTATTATCTAAGTTTTACTTATAATACTTACTAATATATTAACTAGGAATACCTCTCCCCCTCTAGGTTTAATTCTAATTTTAACTTTTTATAAAAATAAGAGATCTCTTTACTATTTTTATATTAGTTATCTAAATATCTATAAAGCTAAATATTCTTCTTACTCGTCTAACTTTTACTAAAGCAATCTTTTAATTTAAGATAAAAAAATAAGTCTAACTAATAACTTTAGTAACTATTAGATTATTATCTCAAACCTTCTAAGAAACTATAATTTAATATAAGAAATCTAAGACTTAATCTAAATACCTATAAAAACTATAATATATTTTATAAACTAAATAATAGGCTTATAAATATTTAAAACTCTAATATTAAAATATTTATAAATAGTTTTCTCCTATTAAGAGACTTAAGTTTCTATATTATTCTTAAAATTTAACTTCTTCCTAATAAGTTCTATAAGTATTATTTAGTATTCTATAATTACTTCTATTTTCCTCTCTATCTTACTATAATTTATATAATTCTCAAACTTAAATAACTAGATATTAAGACTTCTTATAGCACTATAAGAATACTTTAAGAAATCTAGAGAAACTATATCTCTAATATACTCCTATACTACTTATATCTCTTTTATTCTCTCATAATATATTTTTACTTAAAAAATATATTTAGTTTGTCTTTTTTTATAGAAAGTTATATTAATAATTAAAAAGTATTTAAAGGTTATAATATATAAAGTAATATCTCCCTTAATAAGAATAATCCTAATATCCTCTTTAACCTTAAGAATTATAATTTAAAATTAAAATAAGGCTTATAGTAATTATTAAATTCTTATTAAATAGTTAGAAATTCTAAAGATTTTTAATTTAATAGTAAGCTTCTTATATTTTTACTAGACTTTCTTAGGAGAATTTTATTATAAGATAAGGGGTTTATAAAGTCTTAGAAATTATAAGACTAATATAGAGACTTAATCTAATTAATCTAGAAAATTTAATCTTTTAAGTTATTTAAAATAATCTTTTTAGAAGAAGCAGATATTTCTCTTTAAAGTCTTAAGAGGTTTCTAATTTAAATAGTTCTTTTATAATATATATAAGACTTTTAATTATTAAATTAATTATATTATTATTATTGAATCTAAAATTACTCAGGAGGCTATAGAGGTACTAGATACTCAATAGGAATATATTAATATAATTCTACGAAGTATATATCTAAGGTATGTCTCTCTATATCTGACATAACTAATAAGGTTATATATAAACTAGAAACCAAAGAGTGTATATCTATATTATAGTATATATAAGTAAGCACTCCTCAGTTAATATAAAAGCTTTAGTATCCTAGAGATAACAGGCTGATATATATGATAAAATAAGTTATTATTATAGAAATACTAATATATATATATAAAAGACTAGACTTAGGCTTATTTAACTATAAGTAGTATAAAATACTATTTATTTAAAACTAAAGGGTAAAAGAGAAACCTTTATAAGAACCTAGAAAAGTCTATATATATAATACTACCTAGAGCTTACTAAAGCCTTATTTAGATAGAAAGATTAATATTAAATATTTAAGTATAATTCTAACTAGTTATCTAAATATAATTTATAATATTACTATCTTCCCCCCTAGCTACTACTTAGCTACAAGTTATAAACTAAGTTATTATTATTATTTACTATTAATCTATATACCTTTTTATAATACTTAAATACTACTATATCTATAATAATACAAATTAACTTTTATATAAAATCTATATATCTTTCCTATTAAATGAAAACTTCTTAGTAATACCTTCTACTTATTTAATATATCCTTCTAATAAGAATATCTTAAACTAACTATTTAATCTCCTTATTATTATTTATTAATAGTAATAACTAATTAATAATAATTATCTATCTAAATAGAAGATTAATAGTAACCTTCTAGAAAATATCTATATAAAACTATAAATAGATAGATCCTAATATATCTAACTTAATAGTATATAGTAATAAGACTTTTACTATTATATACTTATAATATGATTAACCTAATTTCTAACTTAGCCCTAACAACTTATAATAAGAAATATTCAGCTATATTTTATTACTAACTTAATACTAATTAGTAAAAAACTAAATCCTATTTACTTAAATATCTAACTTCTACTAAGCTACTACTATTTCAATATGAATATATATTATTACTAACTATATCCTCTCAACTAATTAATAAATAATACTCTTATTACTACTAAATATTAATACTACTTTTTCAACTATTAAAATAAAATTAATATAATAATTATAATCTACAAAAAAGGTATTATTTCTATAGTATTATACTACTAATTCTAAAAAGCTAACTATATAATAAGTAATAAGTTATTTCAATTATCCTATAACTAATATATAAATATCCTTAAGACTATTTAAATCTCCTAATTATATTACTCTATAGTTCTTTCTATCTATAAGTAGTATTTAATACTTAATAGATATATAATACTTATTAGATAATAGAACTCTTTTTAAAAGTAACTTATCTAATTAAAACCTCTATTATATATAATAAAATATAGTATACTATAAAACCTATAATAATAACTAAGAAACTCCTAAGTATATACTTCTACCTCTATAATATCTATTTCTTCTAATATTAGAACTTTACCTAATCAGTTTATAGAAATCTAGAAATAATAACTATTTTAATCTTTTATATAGAATAGGTTAGTAATAAGATCTATCAATAAATCAGAATATAACCAATTAGATACTAAACAAAAACTTTAAGAACCCCTTCTTTACTTACTTCTGAATATAAATATCCTTATATATACTATAATTAAATATAAATTAGTAAATATTCTAAAACTATCCAAGCTAATAGAACTAATAACTTATAATTTCTAATATATTAATATATTTTGAATATCCTATAGAAGAAGAATTATATAACTCCTATATTAATCTAATCCCAAATTTATTAATAAAACTATTTCTATCTTTACTACCTAATACCTGAAATCTATTTCTAAAAATAAACCACCCTATTTTATCAACAATATATTCAACAATCTAAACTTTAATATACAAATTAGAAGGAAAATTATACTCCTCCTATTAGACTACTATAAAAACTTATGAATATAAAAAGTCCCTCTTGATAAAAGAATCTTATATCTCCTATAAATCTAATCTCCTTTTAAAAATCTAAATATTACTAATACTTATATATTCTATTTAGTATCTTATAAAAAGAGTAATATTTAAAAAAATTTACATTACTTATTCTTATTATTTCTTATTATCTTATTCTTTAGAAGTATTTTACTCCCTCCTAAAAAGTATTAAAAACTACTTTCTAAATATCTAATTAATATTTAAAATAGAAATCATATTAAAGTAATCTTTTTACTTACTAACTCTATTTCTCTATAAACTACTACTTCTTTAGAAAATATTTAAAGCTTTCATAATTAGTAAGAACTTTAAACTTCTTAATATTCTATAGCTCTATTTTCTATACTTATAAATAAGTTGATATTATAAAGAATTCCTTATTATAAATTAAATAATTCAACTCTATAAAATTTAGATATCAAAAATAGAAGACTATTAAATACTTTATTCTAACTCCATCATCCTAAGTTAATATACTACTTAAGATAAACCTCGAATAATTAGTCTCTATTATAATTAAAATATTAAAATTAAATATCTATAAGACTAATTCTATAATAAAGAAATATTTTAATATAAAGTAAACCTCCTACTACTCTAGTTAAAAAATATATATTTCTAAATTAAATACTTTAAAGATCTTATAATAATATTATATTGTAATATAAAAACCTTATAGTAATTTATAAACCTAAAGACGTTATTAATACCCTTTAGTAATTTTAAAAGTAACTAATTAATAGTAACTTCTAAGTCTTTTGAATTACATAAGAAACTCTTTCTAGCCGATATAATAAACCTACTATGTTTAATTAAAATAATAGAAAACTCATACTTCTTAAAATCTAATTTGAAACTTATATTAATTAATAAGCTAGCTAAATACCTAATTGACCTTCTCTTCATATTCCTATCTTATACTGCTAATATAATAAAGATATTATTAATATATATTATAATAAGGTTATCTAAGAACTACTATAAATAACTATTAATATACTATTGAAATATAATAAGAATACTAATGAACCTAAAGAAGTATACCATCTATTCAAAGAAATTATAATTTATTTGGAAAAGTTTTTTTCCTTAATCTACCTCATTAATCCTAATCTTATAAGATATAATAATAATATCAAACTTAATATACTAATAAATTATCATAACTTTCTAAAATATCTCTAATATAAAAAAGAGGGGATAATAATCTATCTTTATAATTATATTAAGAATTCTATAATCTATATAAAAGTATATCTCTCTATTCACTTTTCTTATAAAAAGAATTAAAATACTAATAGAAGAACTACTCACTTTAATAAACTTCTTATTGAATAGATCTTCTAAAATCTTCTTATGTATTAAAAATTCCTCTTATAATATTCTATATAAAAGTCCCTATAAGAAGTTAGATTCCTATTTCTTATTATTAAGAGTTAGTAAAATATAATAATCTATCTTTAGTTAACTAAAAACAATTAATATATTATATTTAACTAAAAGAAATCTAGAGATTCCTTTAAAATACTTATAGAAATATAATCCCATAAGTCTACTTCTACCTTTAGGACTAATACTTTCTTAATATCTCCTACGCTAAAAGATATAACTTAATCCAAACTAAATATCCTACTAATATACTATATGATATACTAATAGATAAATATAGACAAATTGGTATTAAATAAGTAGACTAATTAAATCTCTTTAAATCTTACTAAGTTATCTTAATACCCTAAATAAGCTATTATACTATTTTTCTTATAAACTATCTATTAAATCTTAATATTATGTATAATATAGTTATCTTCTATTTATAGCTATTTAAAATATAAGAATAATTAGAAACCCTTTTTAATATAAATATAAATCTTCTATATATAACTACTAGTTTCTAATGTTAAATTAACTACCTTCTAAATATCACTTAATAATAATTTAATAGTATATCTTCTTATTTATCTCTTTAACTTATTAACTAATTAGAAACGAAATTTCTTTATGAATAGAATATTAATAATAATATAAATATCATAATTTATATTAATAAATATATTAATAGAATAGATTCTATTAATTCTAATTTAAATAATAACTAACTATTAATTACTTACTTATTTTGTTTCTTATTCTTTTTACTATCCTACCACTTTTATTTCTATTAACTTCAAAATCTAACTTTACTCTAAAATTACTCTTTTTCTAAATCCTTATTATTAGTAAATAGAAAAGTACTATTCTCCTAATTATTTCTAATATAATTTATAATAACTATAGCCTTTACAACCTTCATAATAACCTTCTTATATTCTTATACTATATAATTCCTATAAATATAACCTTTCTTATTATACTTATAGTATTAATAAATACTCTAATAATCCTTAGTATACTCCTTAGGAATAAAAGAAAAACTATTAGAACTTTAGTATTATTACTATTTCTTAATTACTTTAGTTATAATAATATTACTTTCTATATTATAAATAGTGAATCTCTAGTAGAATAACTAATAATAAGTAAATATCCTTTTTATATATTTAAATTTGTAATTATATCTTAGATCTTTAATAATTGAAATCTATATTTAATAAGAAAACTAATTATAATAAATAGTTCCTCAAGATAAGAAAGTAATATAATTTCTAATAAGGAGATCTAGACTATATCTAACTATATATACTTTTTAATATTAACTAGAACTTTCTTAATTAAAATAAGACAATAATTAGATACTTATTCCCTTTATATTAAAAACTTTATAATCAAATGATAATATAAAACTAACTACTTAAATCTAAATAAATCCTATTAAAATAACTTATAAAATCATTTTAATTATAAGAATTTCCTAATCTTCTAATAATATAGAAAGTCTTATTTGCCCATTAAAGATTGAAATTTAAATAAGAATAAATCAAATACTAGTATTCCTAATTATTATTAAAGAAATAATAATTAATTTTAACTTTAACCTTCATTTATTAAACCTATACTTAATATTCCTTCTATGAATTTAAAAGCCATAGAAATAAGAAAGAAAACTTCTTCTAATAATTAACTATTAGTAGAAATATAATAATATTATTAACCCTAGGAGCTAGTATCCTAATAGATATTATTTTAAGAATTACTAAAGTATTTTAATATAAGTTGGAAGTACTTATCATAATAACTACCTAAAGGCTACTACTTACTATAATATCTTATCTTACTAATTTATATATAAATTCCTTAATCTTCTGATAACAAGAATTTAAAATATATTATAACTGCTATTAAAACAATTTACTTATGTAATTACTACCTATAAGAATATTCTAAAGAGTTCTAATGCTTTCTATTATTCTTTATCTTAATAAGTTAATTACTTATTATATAATATTATATCATAGAAGCTTCATTCAACTAAATTATATATTTAACTAATAGAAAGCTATATTTTACCTAATATTATCTATATAGTAAATAAAACCAAATTCTATATATATAAAAACTCAAACCTAAGCTTATTTAACTATAAATAATACAAAATACTATTTATTTAAAATTAAGAAGTAAAAGAAAAGCCTTTATAAGAACCTAATAAAACCTATATATATAGTACTACCTAAAACCCACTAGGGCCCCACTTAGGCAGGAAGGTTGATATTAGATGCCTAGGCATAGTTCTAGCTAGTTATCTAGGCATAAGCTATAACATATATAAGAGTATTAATTAAACGTCTAGTAAGAAAAAAGTAAGTAGTAATTAAATATAGGTTTCTCTAGATTATAAGACTTTAACTTAATAGACTAATTAGTGGTAATTATAAGGGAGCTTTTATTTTATAATAACTTTAGATTATTATATCATATTATATATACTAATTCTAGTTAGCCTAACTTTCTCTATCTTATAAGTAGTACAAATTCAATACTTAATACTAACTATAATTAATCTATATAGTCTTTAATGAATAAGTTTTATGCGATAAAGCTGAAACTTGATAT
>AMCV02000024.1:90120-108825 GCA_000350065.2 Colletotrichum orbiculare MAFF 240422 | reverse complement strand
ATCTATAATAATACTACTACTACTAATAATAATAATAATAATAATAATAATAATAATAATAATAATAATAATAATAATAATAATAATAATAATAATAATAATAATAATAATAATAATAATAATAATAATAATAATAATAATAATAATAATAATAATAATAATAATAATAATAATAATAATAATAATAAACTACCCTCAACTACTATTTATTTCTATACTTAATGTCTATAATCTTAATATAAATATCAACTTTAAAACCATCATAAATAATCATAAAATATATAGCTACTTTTATAGAGATCTAAAAAACTAATTTTATGAAGCAATTACTTTATTAATCTCCCTAGTTTCTTTAAAGTAGTTATAATTATGTTTAGCCTTGATCTATTATTAGAAGATAAAGCTATTATTAAAGCTAAAAAAACAAAATTAAAAGAATAAAGAAGAATCTAGCGCCTAAAAATGAGTTACTTAAAACAATTCTAAATACTTTGAATATATCTTCCAAATAGCCTATAAAATATATAAAAAGATATATATATTAAGTAATAAAGGCTTCTTATCATAAAAACTATTACTAATAGTATAGAAGATATATCTTAAGGTTAAATATATTATACTATGACATTCAAAGACTTAGAGTAACTATAGCTCCAACTATCAATATAAAGTAGATTAAGGTATAAGTTTTAGCTAGAAGCCCAATATTCTCTATATAAAGCTAAAGACTTCCTAGCTATTTGCTATATAATTCATTCATCTTTATAATAATAGTCTTATTACTACTTTAGAAGAATATATTTTTAACTTGCTTCATTATATTAAAATACCTTCTACTATTAAAGTCTCTACTATTAGTAGACTACTTTAATTCTATAATATATAGTACTATTGTTATGACTTATTTTACAAGCAAGATATCGAAATATTTTATTATTATTATCAAAAACTATTCTTTTTCGTATGAGTCTAATTTGACTATATTTTATAATATATATGTACATCAATATATATATATTCATTCTCCACTTGCTATTATTTTATCATGATTATTATAATAATAATAATGATAAAAGTAGACAGTCTGAAGTAATGGGGACTCTTCTATAGCCTCTTTACTATTTTACTAAAAGTGCTAATATAGTTATATTTACTATCTATAATTTCATTTCCTCTACTGAAATCTATTTAGTTAATCCTTAGTCTCATATTACTCTTAATACTATTATTATATTAGATATTAAAGAACAATCTATAAATAATAGTATATATAAAGAGAGCCTATTTACTAAGAGATATAAGACTTATTTAAATCTCATTAAACTTACCTTTATAGCTTATATATCTATTAGCTATTAGCCTACTACCTAAAAGTCTACTATTCCTAAAACTATTATTTCTAAGAAACTTTTTCTAATTAAGAAAGTGATTATTATGAAGAAGACTTCTACTACTAAGAAAGCTACTATATCTATAGTATCCATTATATCTATTATACCTATAATACCTATTATACTCATAATATCGATTATTTCTATAATGCCTGCTATTTCAGCTATTCTTGTAAAGAAAAGTTAAAGATATCTTTATGAAAGTATTTCTCAGTCTTAAATATAATGATTATATTATTCTATATATATTAGCTGAATTATTATGAAGATGTATAGATTTTCTGACTTCGGATATATTTTTTAGAATTGTATTAAAATTATAATTCTCTAATTTAGAAATATATTCCATGCAATAATATTTGAGCTTTTCGAAGAAGTTAAGAAATTACTTCGTCTTTTCTTTTTAAGATATTACTACTAGGGGTTTAGCATTAACATTAGGCTAATTATCCTACTTCCTATCATATTAGATTCTTTACTTTCTAAATTTTCAAGTAGTCTCTTATTTATTATACTCTATGGACTATTTAGCCTACTTGATAGAGAAATATTTCTCATTTCTATCTTTTTACTTTTATAATTGTCTCTAGTTTCTATTCTATGGAATTATCCTTTAATTAAGGGAAGAAAGCCTGACTATTTATATCTCTTTGCTACTTTATTTTAAAATCTAAATAAGAAAATAGGAAAGATATTTCATATGTAGATATAGTATACTAGTAAATATAAATATATATATTATATCTATTTCCCTATTTTTTGAAGTATAAGTATCTTAATATATCTTGATACCAACTTTTTATATTTGAATTTAAAATAGCTTATTAAATTTAATAACTATTTAATAACTACCTTTTGATTATATATATATATATATATATATATATATATATATATAATAAATAATATANATATATATATATATATATATATATATATATATAAAAATAATATCTTAGGTTACGTATTTATACCTGACTTCTCATTATTACTAATAGATAGTTTACTATTTAGTAATATGTTTAATTTATATAAATATTTTACCTTATTTTAGTGTATCGTATTGATTTATAAGAAATAAATAATATAGAATTTTGTCTGAATAAAAAATATTAATTTGGTTACTTTTACTCTATATTTAGAATAGTATCTAAGGTCTATACTTTATATATAGATTTAACTATAAGTTTTACCTATTAATAGTATTCATATTAATACTAACTTATAACTAGTTAAAATAATAGTGAAATTACTTATTATTATAGATAATTATACTTCTAGCTCTAATATTTAACCCTATAGTAGTAGAACACCTCGTAGTAATAATTAGAGAGAGTTTTATTAAAGTTAGAACTTAATATAAATAGCTAAAAGTAACTATTAAGGTTATAGGGTTAAGAGCCTTTATAAGCTTTTTGAAGATAGAATAAAATAAAGTATTTATAAGAACTAGGTATTCTATAATCTATTATTTTTCTATATCTATATCTTTATAATAGAATTTAAACTTCCTCGAAATCTATATAACTATTTAGAAAAAGAATATTATAGAATAAGTATAGAGATATCTAGTTATAGCTATTATAACTAAAGTTATTAGTATATCAGACTAGGTTTTAATAAGATTCTTCTAAATATTATAATTAATAAGNTAACTTATAGATATTTAAAAGAAAATTTTCTAATTATCTTATAAGTTATTATACTAGGCTAGTAATACTAGAAACTAGGTATTAATTGAATAATACTTTAATATTAATATCTTACTATAAGACTAATTACTAGATACTTTAGAATATCATAGTAATATAATTATAGGGGTTTTAAAAGCTATCTAGTTATATTACAAGTATTTATATTGAAATAAGTATTATTTATATATTAGCTATACTTAATATATTAAGATTATTTACTAATAAGAGTAAGTTAAGTCTTACTATGTTTATATAGAAATTATCAGTTAGCTTATATTAATAGTAGAGAATCTTTATATTAGTAATATTAAGTTTTATTTTAAGAATAAGTAGGGCGTAGTAGGGATATTAAAGTTGCTGATATTAAAGTTATAGTAAATATTTAAATAGAGTATTTATAGTTAGTAGTAACTAAATATCTTAAGATATTTGAATTATATGTAGTTATAAAGGCGTAAAGGTATGAAATTATTATAAAAAGAGTTATTAGTTGTTTATTATTAAAAAGGTTGATATAAAGTGGGTATACTAGGAACTATAACTATAAGGGGTTTAGTTTTAGATTAACTAAAGGCTAGCTATAGTAGTTAGTAGGAATAGGAAGGCTGAAGTTATACTTTAGGGGGTAATATGTCTACTAATAGTTGTAGTAGAGAGTAAGCTATCAGCCCCTCCTATAAAAATTATTAAAAAGTATAATCTATTTAAATTAGAATGAAGAATTTAAATTTCTTTATTTAAACGAATTAGTCTTTATATAAATTAGTGTAGCTATATAATAGACTTAGTAATATATCTATTCTTATATATCTCCTTAGTAGTAGAGCTAGTAGAGATAACTTTATACTTTATATATTATTTTAAATAGTATATTACTCTAGATAGAATAAGATAAATAGTTCTTGAAATAGTTATTAGAGTGTTCAAAAAAAGAAACAATTTATTATAATCTATTATATATTTAACTATTTTGGATTGTTTTTAATAAGAGAAATCGTTTGGTTTTTTCTTTATTTGATTTGGTCTTTTCTCTAATTGTTAATTATTAGCTCTTTATATATTATAAATAATATATTTACTTTATTTTACAGATTAGTTTGTTTCCTTTTCTTTAGATTGATATTGTTAACAGGGTTTTGTTTATATGTGTTAGTAGTATATATTAATAATATAGATTCTATGTATTTACTCTGAGTTTAATAATATACTTCAGTTATTACTAAAATTTTAATTATAGTCTAAGTTTACTGAGGCTAAAATAGTTATTGATAATTCTGTTAATACTATTACTAATAGTTAAGTATATCTTAACTTAGTCGATACTTTAAATACATTTAGATTAATATTAACCTATTTTATTTCTAAATTAAAAACAATACTTCCTAAATTTAATTTAAAAACTACTTATATTCTATAATTAGATATTATAGTAAATACCTTCTATTTTCACCTCATCAGTAAAAAGCATCCTAGTATTTGAAATATCCTTTTCTATTCCTTTTAGGAAACTTATTTTATTTGGTATTTCTCAAGGTATTATATTTTATATAAGTAAATTAATAGTTATTATTTTTCCTTAATACTCTTTACTGTTAATACTTATATTAATTTTATTAATTCTATTCATAATTAGGTAATCTTTACGATTTCAAACTAGGTCACTAATACTAAAAAAACTTTTCATTTACTATAAACTTAAGTGTTAAATAGTAGTATGAAATTAAGGTATTTTGATTGAAGCTTTTTCTTAAGTCTTACTTTACTAAGTTGCCTAGCTTGAAAGAATATTTATAGTTCTTACTATTACCCTAAGCCTTTTATATATTTAAATCAAGTAATATTAAAGTTATTATTACTAAGGCCTTAGCTATTCTATAAAGAAATCAGTTACCTCTACTACTATTAAATACTTCTATAAGTATTCAAGAAAGGTTTCTGTTTTTACAATTTTCTCTAAGGATATAAAGGATAATCTAATTAGTAATTTTATAATTCAAGAGGAATAGAAAAAGCTTGAAATTGCTATCTATAATCAAGATGATAAGAAGAGTAAAGTTAATAAATCTATTAAATATCTTTAAGATATATTAAGATTATATCTAAGTCTACTAAGTAGTCTATTTAAATTAGAAATACAGAGAATCCTTTTAAATTAAATAACTTTAGATTATAATATGAGAATATTAAATATTAATTAGTTAAGCTAAACAAGAAATCTACCACTTCTAAAAATATTCTAATAAGGTTTATCTTTCTAAAGAAAGGTAATTTCAATAAAATCATAAAGTAATATAGGACCTATTTTTCAAATGAAACTAATTAGTAATATTTAGCTAATTTGAACTGTTCCTTATACTATTTACTGCTTAAGTTTTATATTTTCTTATAAAGCTTATTTCTATATTATGAGAATTGGAAGTAGAAGTTTATTCTCTAATTAATACTATTAGTATAAAACTAACTTATAAGGACTTTTTATTCTACTTTCTAACAGAATGTATTAAATATTTCAGAAATATCTTAAAGCTACATAGATTTTATATAACAATAAAATAAATAATTTCATTGAATATTTCCATTCTAGATTTAATATTTTATGATTAAAGAATAAGGAGATTAATAAGATATAGAAGTTAGTTTAATTTAAACTATATGTCAAAAAGTAGAAAACTTCAAATTTACGTTTTTGAAAGATAGAAGTATTTTTAACTTTATTGCTAAGAATCCTATTATTTTAGAATCTATTATTACTTAGGTATTTTAAAAATTACTATCTACCTAGATATTTACCTTTTAGCTAAAGTTGTAGATTTTTACTAACTCTAACTAAGTTTCTTATTAGTTAAAATTCTATACTTTAAGTAGTTACTAGCGGATTTAGAAACTAGAGATTTAGTTTTAGTATTTCTATAACTAGTTTTAGTAATATCTTTCTATTTTTAAAATAAGTATTAGTATTAATCTTTATCTTTAGTAAGCATAATTAATATCTTATATGTTCTTAAGTTCATCTCTCTATATTAATTACTATGTCTTACTTATTCATTTAGAAGTCCGAGTTTAAGTAGTGTTTTTTAAGTAGATAAAAGTTTAATTAAAGAGTTCTACTTTCTATAAATATTCTCAGGAGCTTTCCTATCTGGTTCTTTTCTATATTAATATTACTAGAATGTTCTATGAAAGAGTAAGGCTTTAGGAATCTAGATTATTTATATATATTATTTCATTAGTTAAGAGTAGCTCTAAGAAGCTGTTCTATGTTTTTTAATTAGTTTTAAAATATTATTTATTGATTTATAAAGTTAACAGTAATTTTGAACTATTTAGTTCTTGCTTCATTTAAACTATTTATAAGTCTGTTTACTAGTATTAAATCTATAAATGAATAAGTAATTTAAAGGTTTGCTTATAAGAATGTTTAGTATAGTTATATTTATTAAATATCTATGTATTAAAGTCTACTAATCAAGTATTTATTATCTATAATTACTAATTTCATTATTTAGTAACTTATAAAATAGATTCTCTAAATATTCCTAAAATTAAGCTTCATATCTTAAAATAGTCTTTTTAGTATTATAGTTTCTTTTAAAGTAGACTTAAAGCTAAGAAGTCTTATTTCTATTATTAATACTATAATATTATTCTATTCAATAGCTTTCTATTAGATTAGGTCTTTTAATAAAGAACGTATAAAACTATCATTTAGTTCCTAAATCTATTTATAATTTATTAAGGAAGTATTTCTATTAATTAAGAATATTTAAGTATATTATTAATATTGCTTAAGCTTCTAAGTAGTGATAATATACATCTAACTTTATAAAAATATTAAATAAAAGAATTTATAGTATTCTGATAAAGAGAGGCTAATAACTTGCTCTCTACTATAACTCTTAGTAGATATATGACTTCCTAAAGTATAATTTTAATTTTCTTACTCCCCTACTTACTTTTATTACTAGTTTCTAAGTAATGTAAAGCTAAACTCCTTATGCTATAGTAGTTAGTATACTTACCTTATATTAACCTTTTTAATACTAAACAACTCATAACTCCTTATATAACAACTTTATACCCTTATAGCTTTATAACTATATGAAATTCAAATATCTCGAGATATTTAATTACTACTAACTATAAATACTCTATTTGAATACTTGTTATAACTTTAATATCTATAATCTTGATATTCTTATTATAAACTAAATCTTATTTACTTCTAAAATAAAACTTTCTACTACTAGTATGAAAGTTCTCTATTATTAATATAAGTTGATTTAGAATATGTATATAAATATAATAGAACTGAATTTACTCTTATTAGTAAATAGCTTGAATATATTAAATATAGCTAATATATAAATAATACTTATATAATTAAAGATATTTCTAGTATACCTAGATAGCTTTTAAAACGTTTATAATTACATTATTATAATACTCTCAAAAGACTTAATCACTAGTATTATAGTAAAAACTTAATATTAAAGTATTATCTAATTAATACCTAGTATTTAATATTATTAGCTTAATATAATAGTCTGTAAGATAACTAGATAGTTTCCTTTGAAATATTCATAAACTAGCTATTAATTATAATGTTTAAAATAATTATATTAAAACTTAATTTAATATATTAATAGTTTTAGTTGTAATAACTATAACTAGATATCTCTATACTTCTTCTATAATTATCTTTTCTTAAATAGCTATATTGGTTTTGAGAGGATTTTGATTCTATTATAGAAGTATAGTTATAGAAAAATAATAGATTATAAGAAACCTAGTTCTTAATATTTTATCTTATTTTATCTTTAAGAATTTTATGAAAGTTCTTAGCTCTATAACTTTAATAGTTACTTTTAGCTATATATGAGAAGTTCTAATTTTAATAAAACCTTTTCTAATTATTACTAGGAAGTCTTCTATTACTATAATATTAAGTATGAGAATTAGAAACATCATTATCTATAATAATAAGTAATCTTATTACTATTTCAACTCGTTATGAATTAGTATTAGTATAAATATTATTATTTAGTAAAGTTTATAGTTAAATCTATATATAAAGTAAAGAGCTTAGTTACTATTCTAGGTAAAGACTAAAAGTAACTAAATAATATTCTAATATATTTATAAAGAATTTATAAAGTATTATAAATTTCAAAGATATCTAGAAAAATATCTAGTTATGTAATTACATTTACTCTCTATTTAGAATAGTATCTTAGCTTTTTACCCTATATATAGATGAAACTATAACTTTTAGTTAGTCATAGTGTTTGTATAAATAGTAGCTTATAACTAGTTAAAATAGGAATAAAATTACTTATTATTATAAATAGCTATACTTCTAATTCTCATATTGAACCTTATAGTAATAGAAGAATTTATAATAATAGCTTATATAGAGAAAGGTCGATTGGAACTAAAGTTTGATATATATAGATAAAAGTAATTATCAAGGTTATAAGGTTAAGGAGGATTATAAACTTCTTAAAGATAGAATAAAATAGAATATTCACAAAAACTAGGTAATCTATAATTCATTATTCTTCTTTAACCTTTTTAATAGAACTAAAGTCTTCTTAAAATCTATATTGCTATTTATAAAAAGATTACTGTAGGATAGATATAGATATATCTAGTTATAATTATTACAATTAAAACTTTAGTATATTGGACTAGGTTTTAATAAAACTATTCCGAGTACTACCATTGACAGGTAGCCTATAGATATTTATAATAAACATTTAAATAGAGTATTTATGATTAATAGTAATTAAATATCTCGAGATATTTGAATTATATATAGCTATAGAGTTTGTTTTATATATTTAGCCTCCTGCTTAGTAAGTAGCTTTATATAACGCTTAGTAAATAATCTCTATAATAGGAAAATATCTAGTTATATACTATAGCTTATATATATCTCTATAAGTAAATATATTTAAAAAGACCTAGTAGTATAGCTACTAGTTTAAACCTAGCTTTAACTAAGAAATATATAAAGCCTAATAAGTAATAGAATAATAACTAAGTATGCGAACTTATTAGTATAAGCCTTATAATAGTTTACATAGTAGTAGCTTCGAAGTATTAAACTTACCGCAGTAGTACTCACAATATTAACTCATACCGGCTAGGTACTAATAACGCTACTAGTATACCTTGATAATGCCAGCCATATTATATATAGCTATAAGGATATAAGAATATGAAAATATAAACGTATAAGGATATGAGGTTATTATAAAAGATTATTAGGTTTTTAGTATTAGTAAGATTAATATAAAGTAAGTACACTAGTTATTATAGCGATAAGGGGTTTAGCTTTAGATTAGCTAGAAGCTAGTTATAATAGTTAGTAAAGGAGTAAAATAGCTAAAATTATATTTTAGGGGGTTAAGTATATACGAATAGTTATAGTAAAGAGTAAGTTATTAGCTCTTCTTATATCTACTTATATCATAATTATAATAAAAGAAATTAAACTAACCTTTACGAAATATATATAATTTCTTAAGATGTAGTTTAATTATTATTCATAGTGAAAGATTTTACTAGAAGTAATATTATTACAATTGGTCCCCTAATCAAATCAGAATACTTAGTAATCTTCATATTATATATATCATAAACTAAGTATATCTTCTAATATTTCTAATTTCTAATTGTCCGAATTCTTAGGAAGTATTTTATAAGACTTCATTCTTCAAATTTATAAGTCTATTTTATATCTATAATAATCTTAAGAATGTTCTTTTACTTATTCTATCGTTTGAGAGATGGATATTATCTATATAGAATGAAATATAAATGTTTAACCTTTTATTTCTTAAATATATTAAGCTTTTCTAAATATAGTAGGGAATTTACTAGTTTTAATATAGTATAAAAGGTTCTATCGTAGAGAAGAAGTATATCTTAAAGTTAAAACCAGGCTTATTTAGGCTTTATGTATTACCTTATATTTTAGAAGCTATCTAAGAATTCAATTATTATTAGAAATCTATTAAAGTCGTATATGATATTTAAAAATCTATTTAGTTACTTTTGCTCTATACCTAGAATAATATCTAAGCTCTTTACTCTCTATATAGATTTAACTATAAGCTTTACCTAGTATAGTATTTATATTAATATTAGCTTATAAGTAGTTAAGAAAGTAATAGGATTACTTATTATTATAGATAATTATACTCCTAGTTCTAATATTCAACTTTATAGTAGTAGAAGACTTTATAGTAATAATCTATATATCAAGCGTTTTATTAAGACCAAGGCTTAATATATATAGCTAAAAATGACTATTAACTTATAAAGTTAAAAACCTTCTTAGACTGTTTGAAATAGGATAGAATAGAATACTAAGAACTAAGTATTCTTCAACCTATCATCTTTCTATATTCTTTCTAATAAATTCAAAATTCTTTTAAAATCTCTATAATTACTTATAGAGAAAAATATATAAGATAAATAAAAGAAATATTCACTTATAACTCCTATAACTAAAACTCTTAACTTATCCTATTAAACCTTAGTAAAGCTATCCTAAAAGCTATAATTAATAAGTAGTTTATATATATTTAAAGAACAATTATCTAGTTATTTTATAAGTTACTATATTAAGCTCAAACGTTTAGAGATCAACTATCAACTAGGTAATACCCTAATGTTAACATATCATAGTAATACTAATTATTAGATAATTTAGAGTATTTTAATAATATAATTATAAGACTTTTAAAAGCTACTAAGTTATATCAGAAATATCTATATTCATATAAGTATTATTTATATATTAATTATAATGGATATATGACAATAGGTTCTCAATAAAAACAAGCTAAGTCTTATTATATTTATATAGGGATTAGAAGCTAACTTATATTAATAATAGAGAACCTTTATATTAGTAGTATAAAGCCTTATCTTAGGAGTAAGTAAGGTTTGCTTTAGAAGATATTCAAGTTATAAATGTTAAAGTTACAATGAATATTCTTATAAAATGCTTGTAATTAGTAGTAATTAAATAGCTCGAGATATTTAAATAATTTATAGCTGTAAGAATATAAAAGTATAAGGGTATAAGGTTACTATAGAAGAAACTATTAATTATTTATTATTGAAAAGATTGAAATAGGGTTAGTATACTAGCTATTATAACTATAATGGGCTTAGCTTTAGATTAATAAGGGCTAGCTATAGTAGTTAATAGGGGATAAGAAGGCTAAAGTCATACTTTGAAGGGTAATATATCTACTAATAGTTGTAGTAGATAGTAAGCTATCAGCCTCTCCTTAAAGACATATTAATGATATAAAACTACAAGAATTAAAGCTTAAACTATACTATAATTATTATAAT
Source organism: Colletotrichum orbiculare MAFF 240422 (assembly GCA_000350065.2). Classification (NCBI taxonomy): domain Eukaryota; kingdom Fungi; phylum Ascomycota; class Sordariomycetes; order Glomerellales; family Glomerellaceae; genus Colletotrichum; species Colletotrichum orbiculare. The sequence goes on along the minus strand of AMCV02000024.1, from coordinate 97,367 downwards.
TATCTAATAAATCTAAATAGTTAGTATTACTATATATAACTTATAGTAGCTTGACTAATTATATATTATTCTATATATAAATCTTTACTTTATACTATTCTAGATAACTATTTATATATATCTTATAAGTCAAAATCATTTAAGAAGAAGAAGCCTAGCCTTAGTATCTTAATAATTCTCTTTTTACAAGATACCTTTTTCTTTTAACTTTATAATCTCAATTTCTATTACTTAAATAAAAGACTTTCGTAATAATTCTCATAGATTGATAACCTCTTTTTAGACTTTACATAATACAATTAGTTAATTTAAATATATTTGAATCTTAGTAGAAAGATCCTTCCTTTTGATATTATATTTTAGCCAATAAGAAATACTATCAAAAGATTAGAGCTACCTATATTAAATCTCTGTTGCTAATTGAATAAATATATAATAATAAAGTCGTTTGATGTATATTTGACAAAGTATAAAATGTTATAACTATACGCTTTTAGGAAGTATTATATAGTTACTAATATGAATCTTGAGTTAAAGGTATTATTATTATCTACTCTTATATAATTAGCCTAATGTCTAAATAATTAAAAGTATTGTTTTAATCACTTACAATTTAGAGTTATATTTTAGCTTTACCTAAGTTAGTTTAGGAAGAACCTTAAATCAATTGCACTTATATTCATTTATAGTAAATATTTCTCTCTAGTTAATTAGGTTTCTAATCTTAAGTATTTTATCTAATTCTCTAGTCATTAGTATGTCTCTTAAATTCTAGTATCTATTTAAGCCTATTTTACTTTGTTGAGAGTAATGAGAAGTCTAGATTAGTTTTAATAATATAGGTGCTAGTTTCAGTATAATTAAATTCTTTTTATTAATTTTGCGAACTAATTCTAAATTTAGTTTAATATTTTTAATTACCCCTAGTACTAATAAGATAATTAGTAAAAGAGAGGTCTTTCTATTAGGTATTCTTACTATTCTAAACCTCCTGAGTATTTTAAAGATAGAGTTTTTCTTACGTTTTAGTAGTTAACTGCATTAGTAGTTTTATAGCTTTTTTTATAAATATCCTATATAGATTTTATGTTAAGTTTTTAGCTTTAGATAGAAAATATTTAGCTCTTAGCTAGAACCTATACCCCAACCTACCATATACTAATAGCTATAACTATAGTTACTTTAAGTCTTTAAATACTTTCTTTACTATTAGCTGACGACGACTTCTATAATAAGTAGACGTCAATATATATACCTTTTTAGAATAGAATAATGCCTAATAGGCTACTTCTAAGATGTATATTCGAAGTGTTTAGAGTTACTTTTAAACACTTTACTTTTAAGTACTATATTCTTCTTAATTACTTCAATTTTTTCGCTTTCATTCTACTAATAGCTTTATCCTCTAATAATATGTTAAAGTTAAATATAATGATAAGTAATTCAAAAAAGCCAGGAGAAGTAGTAAAATTACCTTTATATAAAGCTATTTTTTTAAGCTTTTCTAAAAGTAACTATAGTTTTCATAGTTATTAATAACTTTTATGAAGTTGATATCTATATTAAAGCTATAGAGGTTAACTATAATAAGATATAATAGTTAGGAGTAGATTATGAATAGTTACTATTATTATTACTATTAGTAATACTATTATAAGTTAGTTAGTTAGTCTATAGTAGTCTATCGCTTTCTTTTATATCTATACCTAGTATTATTAAAATATACTAGTAGTATTCTAGTATAAGTTAACTTTATAATTACTACTATAATAAGTTCTATACTTCGAAGCTACTATTAATATATCAAGCTATACTCTTCTATTTAGACTAGTATAAGGCTTATACTAGCTTTTAGGTTAAAGTTAGGTTTAAACTAGTAATTATACTACTAGGTCTTTTTAACTATATTTGCCTATAGAGATATCTATAAGCTATAGTATGTAACTAGGTATTTTCCTATTATAGAGATTATTTACTAAGTTCTATGTAAGATTACTTACTAAGTAGGGGAGGCTAAATATCTAAAACTCTATAAATCTTATCTTAAGTAAAATCTTATCTTATTAGATTTAATATTCGAAATAATAATAATCTTTTAAAAAGTACAGATTTAGATTTGAACACAAAGACTACATTACTTGGAAAATGACCTATTAGATATCTGATATATCTCTTGATTCAATTTTAAATAGTAGTTTTACTATATTGCATTTATAATAATCTTAAATAAGTATACTTAATAACTATGAGTATATATCTATTCCTAATAAAGTTATATGTCTTAATGAAAGCTTAGAGTATATTGTGGTATTTATAAATAAAAATGTTATTTATATTAAGTTTCTTTAATTTTATATAGTAGTTTCTAATTTTTTTCGATATTTAGAAATGTATTATATACTATAACTATCATTTAAATTGATCGTATTTGGAGTTTAGGTAATTGGTTTGTACTCTTTTATATCTTTCTTCTTTAAGTAATTAGTTCTTTTCTGATATATTTTCTTGCTTCAACTGGCCTTTTAATATAAGAAGGAGATAGCTTGAAATTAATCTTTTATTTTGTTGTTTATATTGAATAATTAGCTTCTCTATTACTTATTATTATAGCCCTTGAAATATTTTATCAAGTCTTTTATATTGGGGAGTTTCTCTACTATTCTGTTTATTTCTTAAATATGAGTATTATTTGAAGAGTCAAATTATAAGTCTTATTGAGTGGTAGAAATATAAAGAAAGAACTTAGAAATTACTCTTAATAATAAGTGTTTAGAAGCTATTTATATAAGTTTTAAGAAAGTTAAATAGACTTGAAATAATATAGTAGAATAAGTAAGTTAAATATCATTTTAAAGTTTACTCCAGAGATAATATATTAAGAGTAAGGTTTTATATTTAGTTACTTTTATTCAATACTTAGTATGATATCTAACCTCTTTACTCTCTATATAGATTTAATTATATATTTTACTTACAAATAGTATTTATATTAATATTAGCTTATTACTAGTTCAAATAGTAGTATTATTACCTATTATTACAGATAACTATACTCCTAAGTCTAATATTTAACTTTAGAATAGTAGAAAGCCCTATAGTAATTACTAGGGAAAAGTCTACTAAAACTAAAACTTAATATATATAGTTAAAAGTAACTACTAAGGTTATCAAATTGAGAACCCTTTTAAATTTCTTGAAAATAGGATTAAATAAAATATTAGAAACTGAGTATTCTATAACTTATTCTCCTTCTATATATTATATAATAAATTCGAAATCCCTTTGAAATCTATATAATTAGTTATAAAAAGAGAAATATAAGATAAATATAATAGTATTTACTTCTAACTCTTATAATTAAAGCTATTAGTTTATTAGACTAGGCTTTAATAGAATTATCTTAAAGGTTATAATTAATAGATTGCTTATAGATATTTCAAAAATAATTATCTAACTTTTCTATAAACTATTATATTAAGCTGAAGGTTTTAGGGACTAAATATTAATTAGAAAAGATTCTAATATTAGTAAACTACTATAATACTAATTACTAGATATTTTGGAATATTATAGTAGTATAATTATAGTAAGTTTGTAAACTATTGAACTATACTAGAAATATTCATATCTATAGAAGTATTATTTATATATTAGTTATATTTGATTGATATATTAAGATTATGTATTAATAGAAATAGACTAAATCTTATAATACTTATACAGGAACTATAAATTAATTTATATTAGTAGTAGATAACGTTTATATTAGTAATATAAAGCCTTGCTCTAAGAATACGTAAAGTATAGTTTAGAAGATATAAAGGTTATAGATATTAAGATTATAAAAAATATTTAAATAGAATATTGATAATTAGTAATAATTAAATATTTCAAGATATTTAAATTATATATAGCTAAAAAAGTATAAAGATTTAAAAATATAAAAATATAAAAATATAAAAATATAAAGTTATAAGAAAAAGAGTTATAAGTTATTTATTATATATAAAAAGATTAGTATAAAGTAGGTATACTAACTACTATTATTATAATAGTATTAGTTGATCTAGAAGGTAATATATACTATATATAATCTTACTATATAAGTATAAAATAGTATTCTAGTTATTTATTATTATTATTCCTATATTATATAATGAGCTATAGCTAGTACTAGATACTTAGTACTTATTACTAGTAAGACGCAGAAGGCATTCTACTATATATATAGTAATATATATAGTTACTATATACCTTATAGTATAGTATAACTAATACTAGTAATTTTTCTTCTTACTATATACCCTAATACCTATCTATTTATATAAAAATTAGTACCCCTAGCAATCTATACCTTTTTACCTTAATAGTATTTAAATACATATTTATCTACTTTACTTAAGTCATCTATCCTTCTATTTAAACAATTATATAATTTAAATTAATAAATCTCTTAAAAGTATAGTTTAATATACCTTTTATAAAAGTATTAGTAATATTATTGTTTCTATTGATCTACTATACTTAATAAAACTTATAATATTTATATAACTATTTTAACACTATAATATTAATTATAAGGTGTTTTTCCTTAGTAGTATTAAGTTTAATAAGGTATTTATAGAATAAGTATAAGTTAGTATATATAATAATTAGGATCTAGAGGAATTTTTAAAATAAGAAAATCTTCTTAAGTAATATAGTTATAATATAAATAAAGTTTATACTAATTATTATAATACAAATCTCTAAAGTAAGTATATTCCTAATAATTCTTTTATTTTTAGTACAAGAATAGTATATAAAGTTACTATAGAAGTTAAATTAGCTATTAATAGTAGTAGTCTTTTAGCTTAAGATTATTATAAATCTTAGTTAAGATGAAAAATTAGTATTATTGGTAAATAAGCTGTTAATAAAAATATAAAAGTATACTTTAGAAAGGTCAAGTAGTATAAAGTTAAAACTATAATTAAAATACTTCATTTACTACTTAAGATATTTATTAAGTATAGTAGTATTATTATTTAGAGGTTATTATTCTTATACTATATAGGAGAAGTTAAATAATATTTCAAGTTAATATATTAAGATAAAATATACCTTATATATATATTATTCAATGTATATTTTTTTAAATACTTTAGGTATTATATATATATTAATAAAGATAAGCTTTTACCCTTAATATTTTTAATATAAGTAGAAAGTATTACTGTTAAGTAATAAGATATTTCTATTAAATACTAGTAATACTACTTTTAAGAAAACTATCTTAAGTTTAATTTCAAATAAAACTTTTTAGAATTCCTTATCTTTATAATATAAGAAAGTAGTATCTAAGAGGCTAAAAGTATTGTCAATTTATATACTTATAAGGCTAAAAGTGTTATTTTGAAAATATAAGGTGAAAAAGTATAAATTATATATTAAAATCTCTATTTATAACTACTCCTTATAATATTTAGAATAAGTTACCTACTAGTAAGTATTAGCCTTAATAAAGCTATATAGTAATTTAATAGTAATTATAATAAAGCTAGGAGGATATTAATCCTTAAAATATAAAGGTAGTTTAGCTATAATATACCTTATAAGCTCTATTTTAACTTAAGTATAAACCTATATAATATTATAAAACTACATTATTATATTCATATACTAGAAAAAAACTAGAACTATAATTAAAATTAACTACTAGCTACTTTATTAAATTATTAGTAATCATATTAATATTTCAAACTTATTATTATCTCTAAAGCTTTAGATTATAAGTCTTAACTTCTTATATATTTTATTAGTATCTTTATTCTTAACTTTACTAATAATATAAAACTTAAAATACTTCTAGCCTTTATAGAAGATAAAGTTATATTAAATAATTTCTATAATACTATTAATAATAGTACTCTTAATCTCCTTTTTAATTAATTCTTTAAATAGCAGTCTAAATATTATAATAATACTTTTTTTATAAAAATGAAATACTAGTATTATGTCAGACTATTCCTTGACTATAGAATATACTATAAAATAAGATTCTTAGCTAGAATCTAGAGAAGTCAATTCACTCCTTATAAGATTTGAAATTAGTTAGATCTAAAGTACTTAAAGTTAGAATAATAAATTACTAACTACTTAAATAGGGGGGAATTATTATTATTAATAGTAGTAGTATCACTATTATTTATAATAATAGTAACTTATAGTATTTACTAAGTATTCTAGAGTTCTATAGAGATAGCTATAGATAAAATTAAAATACTACTATAGGAATATATATCTCTATATAGTATTAGATCAATTATTATAATAATACTAGCTTTTATAGATTTCTTATAAATACTTTTAGATATTAATACTTTCAAAAGTATTAGTATCTTATTAATATAGCTTAGTAAGATTTCTTAGTTATTATCTTTAAAACTTAGTTTTATAACTATAGATTAAAACTCTTAAAAGTTATAAAAAAGCTTAAGAATATATATCTTACTATATTTAGTAAAGAAGTAGTATAAGTCTAATTATCTATTTTTCTCTTATTATATATTTATTAGTAATTAAAGTAGAAGGATTATAATATATAAGATATCTAGGCTATTATATATTACTAAAATAGTATTAATAGTATATTTAATATATTCCTAGTAGATTTCTTTAGTAGTTTTATATATAATATAAACCTAAGTAATCATATCTAGAAAGAAATCTAAATTTTCTATAAAATAGGAGTATACTCTAAATATAAATAGAATAAGTATAAGACTATTTAGCCTAGTAATATTATTAATTACTTTATATACTACTTAAGGAAATATTTCTTAAGGAATAAGAAGTATTTTATTATAGTAAATCTTATATATATAGTAGAGAAATATATAGTATTATCTAACCTTACTAATACTATTATATACTTTAATTAAAATAATATAAACTATTAATCTTATTCTTCTTACTTCTAATCTAAAGTCTTAAGATTGAAATATTATATTTATATTAAGAATAATAAAGTTAGGAGGGCTTTAATATATATTAATCTAATATATTTTAAAAGCCTCCTATATTACTTTTACTAAGATATTTAGTGAAAGCTAAGTAGTATTAAATACTATTATAGTATTAATAATATAGAATATAAAGTAGCTATTAATATAGATAATATTAATAGTAATCTTAAAGTTAAAGTTAATCTTACTATAGGTAGTAGAATAAAAATATAATATAGCTATACTATATATTTAATATTA
>AMCV02000024.1:52798-90074 GCA_000350065.2 Colletotrichum orbiculare MAFF 240422 | reverse complement strand
AGATATCCCGCCTTATTAAAAATATTATAGAAATATATAATAACTAGATATCTAAAATAGCAATAGAATCTCTATATTTCTATTTCTATAAATTATATAATTGTAATTATTCTCTTTTTATTAAAAAGTAGCTATAAATACCCTTATTTTTGTGTAATTAAAATAACTTTCTTATTTTAATAGAACTAGTTATAAATATTATTGAATATAATATTAAGTTAATTTATATCTATAAAGTAGAATAAAAAGAGGTATTATATAGTATTATATGAGATATAATAATACTAAGTAGTATAAATATATTAATTATTCTAAGTATAGTAATTCGAAATATTCTACTGAAATATATTATTACTAGTTTGCTATATAGAAGTATAAAGGTTATAAAAAGATTAATAATCTATTTAAATATAGTAAACTAAGAATACTTAGTAGTTGAGAAACTAGTAGTATCTAAATTAGATAGGATATTTTAAAGAATAAGACTTGAATAATAGCCTTTAAATATAAATATAAATATAAAAGTTATAGTACTACCCTCCTTAGTAATTCTACTATTAGAAATAATATTTTAAGTAAGAATATAGAGTATTATTTAGTCTTAGAAGATTCTTATAATTTTACTTCTATTAAAAGTAATAAAATATTTACTAAAGAATAACATTAAAGATTATTTAAGAAAAATAGTAATTTTATCTTTAAGGTTATACTATATTTAGTATTATATAATTATATTATTAAGCTTATAATCTTAAAGGGATTCTTCAAAATTATAATCTAAACTATTAATACTTTTATAATTTATAAAGAAAACTTAGTATACTATTATAGAATATACTTTAGAGTTAATATTTGGCTTATACTAGTTAAATAATTATAACTCTCCTTAAGAATATATTTTATAGATTAATAACTTATTTTACTATATATATAATATTCCTTATTTAAGTAGCTATATATAGTTAGATAGGGAGGATAAGTACTATTTAGAATAAGTAGTTATAAGTTTTATAGAACTATATATATAAAGTATTAAGTATTATATAGTATAGTATTTTGAAGGTATTTTTAAGAAGAGTTATATATATAGTTAATTTAAAATTAATTATTAGCTTATTTCTAGTCGTTATTCTTATTATTCTAAATATATTATAACTTTTAGATTAATATAGTATTATTTATAGCTAGTTTTAACTGATTATAGAAATTCTAAGATATTACTATAAAGCTAAAGAAAACTAATTAGTATTTAAATATATTATAATATATACTTATAAGTTAGAAGTAGAATATTATATCCATATAAGAATTTAGTAGGAAGACTTTCCAGATATATATAAGCTTAAGTATAAGAATTTTAAAAGCTTCTTTTTTATTCTTCTTAAAAGTCTTAGTTATAATATTTTAAAATATAGTATTTTACTAATTAGAAAAGTATAGTTATTAATATTTATCATTTTCAAAATAGTTTTTAATATAATAAGTTATCTATTTAAACTATAACTTAAAACTAGAGTTACTTAAATACTTAAAGTAATACTTAAAAGTCTAATCTTTTAGTATAATTAAGAATATACTAGCCTATATATAATATAAAATACTAAGTTTAAAATAGTAATTATAAAAAATATAGATCTTTATCTTAAATATATTATATAAATTTCTACTATACTTTATATTCTTATGATATAGTTTTATAAAGTTTATAGTATACTTACTAAAAGTATTTTTTGGAAGAATAATAGAAGTAGTATATAAGAGGTATTTAAGTTATCATAATAGTTATAGATTATTATATTTATAATTTACTTTTTATATATAGAGAGGTTTTATACTAGAGGGGCTATATGTTAATAAGATTAATAAGAAGAATAAGAAGTATAATATTAGTACTAAGAGTAAAGAAGCTAACTAATTATACTGCTACTATCTTCCTTCTATTCTTTATAAAAAAGCTAAAATAGATTTAACTTATTAAACTTTAGGTTTAACTTTATAGAGAAATATTGTAATTTCTTACTCTTCTTTTATAAAGTCTTTAAATTACTCTAAGAATTTCTTAAGATTCTATTTAAAGCTATTATAATATTTACTAGTTTTAATAATCTCTTTAAATATCTAAGTAGTAAATAAATCCTATTAAGTAATTTAATATATAATAGCAAAGATTTTTTCGCGATTTATATTGATTTTAATATTATGGAAGAAGAAATAGTTTTAAATATATTAGGTAATTTAAGTATTTATAGATTCTTAAGTTATAATAAGTTAGGCTTTAAAATTACCTCTAAATATCTAAAGAACCTAGAGTTATATAATTTTAAAGAGTTATAAAGTATTATTTAATATAATAAATAAGTTAAAATTATAAAAGTATTTTTATTTATAATAGTCTTATAATTAATATCCTTAATCTATCTAAATAGTATAAAATCTAGATATTAATAGATCTTTATAAGTATAGAAATACTACTTAATACTATTATAATAGTCAAAAAGGTATTTAGAATAAATATTTCTCTAGGGGTTAGTAATTTAAATATTATTATAAAGGCGAGAAGAATATTAAAAGACTTTTCAAGAAGTTATATAAATCTCTTGAAGGATTAGAGCTAGAAATACTATGAATCTCTAGTACTATAAAAGTCTAATAAAACTTAATAAAATTTATTATATTTATTAAATACACTTTAGTAAGTAATAATTCAAAATATATAATTAAATTCTTTAAAGAATACTGTAAGAAATATGTTAATTTAACTAGAATAAAAACCTTAATATAATATTACTATTTAAGTTTTATAAAAGCCTCCTTAAGATATTAATATATAATTCAGAGTCTTCTAGCTAGAGTCTTAAAATAGGGAAAATCTAAAGTATCTAAGTAGTTATTTTTATAATCTTTCGCTTTATATAAGCTTAAGGTATAGTTTTTCATAGTTACTTCTTCTATTATAATAAGCCTTACTAATCTGTAGTATAGTAGTATAATAGAAAAATTAACTATTAATTAGTATTAGCTTATCTAGAAGGTAATATTTACTATATATAGTCTTATTATATAAATATAAAGTAGTATTCTAATTATTCGTTATTATTATTCCTATATTATATAATATAAAGTACTATATAAAGCTCTAGATCTATAGTATAGTAATTACTTACTAATTACTATATAATTAGCTATAGCTAGTATTAGATACCTAGTATTTGTCGCTAGTAAGGCGTAGAAGGCATACTACTATATATATAGTAATATGTATAGTTACTATATATCCTATAGTATAGTGTAACCGATAAATAGGTTTAACTTTTAATTAACTACAAGCTAGCTAGAAAAGTTAGTAAGGAGGTAGGAAAGCTGAAGTTGTATTTTATGAGGTAATATATCTACTAATAGTCGCAATAGAAAGCAAGCTATTAGCTTTTTCTATAGATTTTTATATAGTAAGAATAGTCTAGTTATTTAAGTCTTATAACTTTTGCGTCTTAAATATTAAAAACTAAATATCTAAAAGTATTCTATTTGAAGTATTTTATTTAAAAATGCTATATATAGGTATTGTTAAACTATATTTCTAGGAGAGCTATCTTAAAATAAAATTGAGAATATAATATATTTAGAGATTCTAAGATAATACTTAAAACTACTTGTATAGATTATAAAATAGTTTAAAACCAGCTTATATTTAAGGAATATATAGTAATACCTTCTAAGTAACTATTTCTTAGTAATAGATTATTCAAATAGGCTAAATTTGAGAATATAATTAGGGTTTATATTTAGACTCCAGTTTTGTTAAGAAGGAGAGCTTCTGAGATAATATTAGTATCTAATTTCTTAATATAAGTGATATTATCTAATCTTAAATCTAGTAGTCTTTCTTCTTTAGATTATGAAAAATATTATTAATTATTTATTTATTCGACTTTAGTATAGAGAAGTTAGCTAAATTATATTAAACTAAATATATCTTTCTCTTTAATCTCAATGATTCCTTCTGAAATATATTTATTAAATTAATAATATAAACTATTTTATAGTTATTAGATATTTTATTTACTAAAAGTAAGTAAGGTTGTTAAATAGTTGAGAGGATAACTAGAAGGATGAAAGTTAATTCTTTGAAAAGAGGAAAGTAAATATGAATATATATTATATTAGAAGAGTTATAGTAATACTACTAGATTTACTATGAAAAGGAGCTTTTTGTAAAAGTTTATAGCTAAAAGCCTAGTGAGGGAAAGTATAATAGTAATAAGTAGGTTTCTATAAGCTATAAGATTTCAACTTAGTAGGCTAATTAGTAGTAGCTATAAGAAGGCTTTTCTCCTGTAGTAACTTTAGACTATTATATTATATAATATATAATAATCCTAATTATTCTAGCTCTCTATATTAGCTATAGGATATATATCTTTATAACTATTACTTTCTTTAGAAGTCTTAGGCCCTAAGGCTTATAAATACTATATAGCTACTTTTAATTAGAAAAATAGCTTTACTAGCTACTTACTAACTTTTTATTAGTTAAAATAATAGAATAATAGTTATAAAATAAAGGGGTTCTTCCTATATATATATTCATAGATAAGACTTATTCTATATGTATATTAATATTAAAGACGCTTATTATTATATGAAACTAATAAGGCTTTTTATAGACTTATTAATCGATAAAGTCTCCTACTTATTAGTGAGACTTGAGTATATTAACTAGTAAGACTAATATAATAACTACAAATCTTTAGGCTAAGTTAGAATATCTAACTCCTTCTTATATATAAGGCTTCTTATAAGATATCCTAATACTAATTAGATATTAAAAGCTTGTTATAACTAATTAGATTAGTAAGGTATTAATATATATTTACTAGCTAATTATTTATCTTCTAAAGTAGTAATATTATATTTTACTATCTTTTTAGCTATATTCTCTATATAATTAGTAAGATATCTTAACGCTAAGTCTTTAGTAGTAAGGTAGTTATAATAGACTTTTATTAGATATCTTAATTTCTAGTGAAATATATAAAACCTATTATAGTAGTCAGAGCATTACGATAATACAAATACATCTACTACAACTACAAATACATGTATTTGTAATATATTACATGTAATAGCTAATACATGTATTTGTATTTATAATATTTAAAATTCTATTATATTACAAATACAATACATATATTTATATTTATATTATTTATAATAAAATACGCTAAATAAGAATTATAGAAATTACTAATATAAATACTACTATTAGTAGAATAAATTCCAATTAGTATAAAACTGCTATAATTAAAGTAATATATTATAATATAATAGAGATATATTATTTCAAAGTATTATTTATTATATATCAAGATTTAAAATTAGATTTATCTTTAACAAACCTAGGGTAAATACTGAAGGTCTAATACTAATAAAAGTATTTATATATATATATATATATATATTTGAGTTTATATTGTTTATAATATCATATACTCAATAAGAGTTATAGAAATTACTAATATAAACATTACTATTAATAGAATAGATTCTAATTAGTATAAAACTACTATAATTGAAGTAATATATTATAATATAATAGAAATATATAATTTCAAAGTATTATTTATTCTATATAAATATTTAAGATATAAGAAGCTTTTAATTCTATTAAGATTCTATAGAGAAGATAACGAAGTTTATTAGAGTTATTAAATAGATCTAATTTATAATTCTAGTAAAAACATTTAACTCTAGTTTATTACCTATTATTAATATCTATTTCTATATTACTTTCTTCTATATAACTATTATTAGAAATATCTTCTTTAATAGTAAAATCTAATTTATTATTGAAAATATCTTTATAATAAGATAAATCTATATATAATTTCAGAGTAAATAACTTAAAAGTATTATAAAGTTTATTATTATGAATAAACTAGCTTTATATAATATAAATTACTTTCTATTTTTATATTTTAAACTAATTTGCCTTATAGTGATAATATTACGTGATTAATGAAAACTCGATTCTATAACTACTAATATAAATAGAATAGATAAATATCTTCTAGTTAGAAAAACTTAAAATAAGGAATTGAACTTTATTTTCTTTCTACTATTGAATAAGCTATATTTATTATTATATTTATTTAGCTTATATTAATATTAATAATCTTAACTTACTTCATCTCTTTATAATAATACTTTAAAATAATCTTTTAATTTATCTTTTTAAAGGTTTCACCTTTTCCTTTAAATAAGAAATAAATAGTTAATAACTCTTCTTTAGGCTTAGGTTAAAGTAATTTAAATTCTTTAGATTTAACTTGAGACCTATTAAGATCTATTATAAAATTGGTTTTAGATATAGTATTATCTATAGATTTCTCTTTATGCTTAGTATTAGTATTAAGAGTAAGACTTTCTAGAAGAATATAACTTTTAATAACTTCTAAAAATAGTCCTTTTCTATTAGATATTTAAAGATTATTACTAATATATTCTCTAGGACTATTAATATTCAATTAGTATATTAATCTTAACACTCTACTTGTATTAATATTTTTATTAAGTAGTATATATAATCTTTATTCTAATATACTTACTCCAATAAGTATTAATATATATATTAGAGGAATATATATATATATATATATATATATTATAAATGATATATTATTACTTTATTCTAATAATAATATTTATAGTAATATATCTTATATATTATACTAAAATTAATATAATACTTATATTATAAGTTTAGAATAATAGATTTAATAGATCCTTTCAGGCTTGTAGTATGTAATACATTACAAATATTATAAATACAAATACATGTATTTGTATTATATTACAAATATATGTATTAGAAAATAATACCTAATATATTACAAATATATGTAATGTATTTATATTTGTAATATGTAATATGTAATGTAATATATATTTGTAATGTAATATGTATTATTTCGAAATGCTCTGATAGTAGTATATAGTTATAATATAATCTAACTTATTATATATTTTATATAAAGAGTAGCCCTTAAAAGGTAACCTTTTGACTAAAGAGCTTTCTAGAGTATTAGTTTCTCTATAATATTTAAATACTAATCCCTCAGTAGTAATATTCCTAATACTATTAAGACTCTCCTTATAAAATTATAATATCTTCTAGAAATACTTAGCTACTAGGGCTATAACTCTAAATACCTAGTTATTAAACTTCTAAGACTATAAATACCTCTATAGTCTAGATTTAAAGTAATAGAAGAAGGTAAATATATGAGGTCTTAATACTTCTATAAGAGTACCTAAGGCTTTATAAATCGCCGACTATTTAATATAGAATTTTAGTAAGGACTAACCTTTATACTAAAATATGTAAAATATACTATATAGATATAACTCTTATAGGACAGACTTAGTTAAAAATTGGCGGATAAATACTATAATATTAGCTCATAGAAGGTTTTGTATAGTCTGATAGTAGTTATACTACTAAGTCTATAGGCTATATAATAACTTTATTATAGCCTACTAGATTTTATATATATTAGGGACTTCTAGCTATAAAATATAGCTATCTTAGATTACTGTTAGCTAATCCTTAATTTCATATAGAGTAATACTTTTATAAAGTAAGCTATAGGGGTAACTAAGAGGTTTTAAGTAATCTTTATAATTAGAAGTAAATAGTAATCCTTTAGTAACGTTTTTGGGAAATAATAGTATAGATCTCGCTATAAATCCGCTACTAAATAACTATATTATTATTATATCTATAAAAGATAACTACTTTTTAAAAAGGTATATAAATATTATTATAATAGTATTACTTTATTCAGTAGCTACTATTAATCCTAATAGTATAGCTATTAATATTATAATATAGACTACTATATTATTTAACTTATTAGTAGATACCAAGAGTTTAGACAGTAAAGGTATTACTATATATTTACCAGTAGTTTCAGAAGCCATAGTAATTTAGAATACTACTTAAGATACTACTATAGATACCACTATAAATACTACTATAGATACTACGCATTTAGATACTACTCATTTAGTAACTATTTATTATAAAACTATTACTAAAATCCTAGCCTTACCTCTTTAGGAAATAGAAGTTAAAGTATTATAAAGATTTATAGTTAAAGGTTTAGTAAGAGAAAGTATAATAGTAAAAAGTAAGTTTCTATAAATTATAAGACTTCAACTTAGTAGGCTAATTAGTAATAGCTATAGGAGGGTGTTTATCTTATCGTAGTCTTAGGCTATTATATTATATAATATATAATAATCCTAGTTATTTTAGTTCTCTTCATAGGCTATAGGGTATTTATCTTTATACTATTCTGACTTTTAAAATATCAAGAAATATCTCTCTAGCTTTATTAGTATATTTCTTAGAACTTAGTTATTTCTTTTGTACTAATATTTAGTAGAAGGTATTTACTTCTGGATTATTTAATCAATTTATAATACTATTTTAAATAGCAATTATTATTTAAATATATAAAACTCTTATATATAAACTTATAATAATATACTTAATATATTTATAGATTTCTATAGGATATAAGTAATTTCTGAAATTATATAGGTATTTAAAGTGGAGTTGAGATGTACTTTTTGACTTATATGATAAAACGGATATAGCTATATAGGCTATTAAACTAGGCCTCAAGCTATATTCTAAAAGCGATATTTCAAGGGTTTAAATACCCTATATATTCCATATTTCAATAGTAACAATATAAGCTATTTTACTTCCTCATATACCCTCTATATAATACCTAGAAGCCCCTTTAGGTAGCTTCTTTAATTTCTCATAGTTATAAGCCTAGCTTTTAGTATTTTTAAACGCCTAAACCCTTTTTTACTATCTAAATAATTTATAATAACTTTAATAATTCTCTTTTATTGAAATCTGAAATAGCTTATATATATAAGAACTTCTATTTAATTATTCCTTCTAATATATATGTGGTACTACCTATCTCGAGGTACCCCTATATATTTCTTTTGATATTAAAAATTGTCGATCTCTTGAGGGTACTTTTATAATACCTTTACTACACCGTTAGGCTAGCTACTACTCCCTCCTTTAATTTCGCTCTACTCTTACTTCTTCGCTCTACTTATATATAAATTAACTACTATTTGAAATAGTATTCTTTGGTTATAATAGACTTAGCTTATAGTAATCGAAATCAAAATATTACTTTTTAGATATATTAATATTATTTAGTATGTCTAAAGGGGTAGGAAAAGCCTAAAAGCCTATATATAATACCCTAATTTAACTAGGCTATAGAGTAAAGTCGATATTTTAGAAAATGTCATTTAAGCTATATGCCTAAGGAGTAAAGATCTTTTAAAAGAAAGGCTACTCCTAATAGTCTAAGAAGAATTAAAAGTCTGACCTTTTATAATAGCTTTAATAATAAGTAGCTAATACTTTAATAACTAGTTACTACTTAAATATATACTTTCTAAGCTATTATAAAAATAGACTTTATATATTTAAAGAAGATATAGGCTACCTAATAGCTAGGCTTTAGCTTTTATTAGGCTTTAGTTCTTATTAAGATTAAATACTTCAACTAATACCCCTATACTACTAGTAAGACGAGGTATATAGGCATAAAGGTTATAATAAGTAGGAGGCGTTCTAAAGAAGAAGGCAAATCCTACAATCTCATTCAACTTAGTAGCTATACTCTATATAGTATACTCTTAAGCCTACTATATATTAATCTTAAATAGCTATATATCCCTAAAGTAAATAAGAAAATAGTAATACCTTATAGAATAATAAAGATACTTTAGGGGCTATATTTAGAATCTCCCTACTTCTTTATAAGAATATTTAAAAAAGACAGGAGAGGCTGTTTTCAGACAGTAGAGGCTATTTAGGATTATTTACTTTTATATAGATAATATAGAAGCTATTTAGAATTATTTACTTTTATATAGATAATAGGCTATAGGCCTAGCTTAAAGGCTTGAGGGCCTTATTACTTTCGCTCATACTAGAGAGCTATATTACCCTTACTCTAAACTAATTATTCGAATACTTCAAATACTTTTTATATTTAGAAAACTACTAGGATTAGCTTCCTCTAGCTATTGATATAATCTAACGCTTAGGAGGCTATATAATAAAATAGATATAGCTATATAAGCTATAAAACTAGGCTTCAGGCTATATTCTAAAAACGATATCTCAAGGGTTTAAATACCCTATATATTCCGTATTTTAGCAGTAATAATACAAGCTATTTTACTTCCTTATAAACTTTCTATATAGTGCCTGGAGGCTCCTTCGGGTAGCCTCCTCGATTTCTTATAACCTATTAATAGAAATAGTTAGAATAAGTAGCATTTTACCTTATTCTTTATAAAGCTTTGATTACTATAAGAGAAATTAGAGGAAATTTCTCTATATTCAACTAGACTATTAATTTCTAAGTTTAGAATTTCATTTCTCATAATATTCTAATACTAAACTATAGTTTACGTATTTAGTTACTTTTGCTTTGTATCTAGAAGAATATCTAAGCTCTTCACCCTATATATAGATTTAACTATACATTTTACCTAATAGTAGTATTTATACTAATACTAACTTCTATCTAGTTAAAATAATAATGATATTACTTATTATTATAGATAACTATACCTCTAGTTTGAATATTCAATCCTATAATAATAGAACACTTCATAATAATAATCTATATAGAAAGAGTTTTCTTAAAACTAGGATTTAAGATATATAGCTAAAAATAACTACTAAGGTTTTATAATTAAAATTGTTTTATAAAACTTTTAAAGATAGAATAAAATAGAATACTAAGAACTAGGCATTTAATAATCTATTTCTCTTCTATAACCTTTATAATAAAACTGAAATCTTCTTAAAGTCTATATAGCTACTTATGAAAAGATAAATATAAGATAAATATAGAAATATCTAGTTATAACTATTATCATTAAAGCTATTAATATATTAGATCAAGTTTTAATCAAATTATTCCAAATATTATAATTGAGAAGTAGTTTGTAGATAATTAACAGAAACTTATCTAATTATTCTATGAGTTATTATATTGAATGAATAATATTAGAGAGTAAGTGTTAATTAGATAATACTTCAATATTAATACCTTACTATAATACTAATTACTAAATACTTTAAAGTATTATAATCATATAATTGTAGGAATCTTGGGTATTATCTAATTATATTAGAAGTATTTATACCTATATAGGTGTTGTTTATATATTAGCTATATTCAATTAATTGTCGGTTGCGCTATACTATAGGGTATATAATAACTATACGTATTACTATATATATAGTAGTATACTTTCCGCGTCTTACTAATAATAAGTACTAGGTACTTAGTACTAGCTATAGCTAACTATATAGTAATTAGTAAGTAATTACTATACTGTAGATCTAGAGTTTTATATAATACTTTATACTATATAATATAGGAATAATAAGAACAAATAACTAGAATACTACTTTATACCTATATAGTAAGATTATATATAGTATATATTACCCTCTAGATAAACTAATATTAATAAATTAAGATATTCTACTAACAAGGATAGGCTGAGTCTTATTATAATTATATTAAAATTATAGGTTAGCTTATATTAATAATAGATAATTGTTATATTAGTAGTATAAAGTCTCGTCTTAGGAGTAGATAGGACTTAGTCTAAGGGATATTGAAATTATAGATATTAAGGTTGTAATAAATACTGAAATAGAATACCCATAATTAGTAATAATTAAATATCTTAAGATATTTGAATTATATATTAATAGCTCTAAAAGCATAAGAGTATAAAGTTATAAGGTTATTATAAAAAGAGTTATTAGTTGTTTATTATTGAAAAGGTTAATATAGGGTAGATATACTAGTTATTATAGTTATAAGGGATTTAGCTTTAGATTAACTAGGGGCTAGTTATATTAATTGGTATAGGGGTAGAGAAGCTGAAGTTATACTTTAGAGAGTAATACATCTACTTATAATTATAATAACGAGTAAGCTATTAGCCCCTCCTATAGTATAATTAAATAAAAGATATTAACTAAGTATTTAAGGTTTTTTTCTAATAGTAAGAGTTCTTGAGATTTCTGGAATCTAATATATAACTACTTAGAGGTATGTAGTATATTACAGATTATATTATACTAAATTAGAAATGTTTAAGTTAGCTTTCTCTAGAATTTACTTATCTTTTATTCTAATTTACTATTATATAATTAAATTATTTTAAGTATATCAATATTTCAAAACTATTAGAAGAGCTTAAAAAGAAATACTAGTATTATTAAGGAATTATTTTAAAGTAGGTAGGAGGAAGGTATTATTAATAGTTATATTAATTTATATCTAAATAATATTATATTACTTTCTTATTTCTCTAATCTTAGATTCCTAAGTTATATTAAACTAAAGATTTAATATGTAGGTATTAAAATTATTCTTAGTCTTAGAAGTAAAGAATTAAGATATGAAAATATTTATGAAGCAGTACCTTCTTAGATAAGCTATTTATTAAAGTTATGTAAATTAATTAGTCTTGAAATATCAAAGTCTAGTTTAGTATTTAGATTAAAATACTTATAGATATCTTAGTTAATTATATAAAATTGTAATATAATATGTCAATAGTTAAAGTTGAAGTTATTAGATAGTTCTAATATTATATTACAACTACAAGTAATTAAGTATACTATTTTAAATAATTCTCTAAACAAATCATATAATAGATCAAAAAGAACTTCTCTATATTTATTAAGTAAGAATAGTTTCGAGATCAATAAAATCTTCCGAAGTCTATAATCATAATATATAAGTAATATAATATATAGTTTGAACAGAGGTAATTAAAAAGTATAAACTTTATAAATTAGAGTAAAGTATCTAAATATATATACATAGACTAAGTAAGCGTTATATAAACTAGTATAGCTATATAGTAAGCCTAATACTATATCTATTTTATCTCAGTCTTCCTCTGTTATATATCTAACTATTTCCCAATAGAATTTATATAGTTATGTGATTAGTGAAACTCTAATAGTATAATATCTATTATCACTATATATGAATATAGCTTTACAACGTTGTATTATTTGAATAATAGGCAAACTAGTAGTAAATACTCTAAAGTAAGATTTCAATATGTAATATATAAATTGTATTTAACTGTTTATTCATAAGTAATATATTATGAATAATTATCGCTTAATCAGTTACTCTATTATATAATCTTTTTAAGATTAACTAGTAAGGAATTTATTTCTATTATTAGTAATATATTCTGGAATATAGAATTAATATGTTTTCTTTCTATAGAATATTATGATTAAATGTATAGCTATTATTCTTTTTATTATCAGAATAAATATTATAAACTTTATAAATTTACTTATAATGATAGGAGATACTAGTAGCTTGCTTTCTGCTATGACTATTAATAGATATATTCCTCTTTTAAATATAACTTTAGCCCTCTTACTCCCTCTATTAAATTAAAGGCTAGCTATAAGAGATAGTTTAGTAATACTGTAGTAGAATTATAATAAACCTAAAGAGTTTATACCTAAACTGAAAACTCTTTACTAAACTATAGGGGTAGGTATAACATAAAATCCATATATTGATATCTTACATGAGCTTTAAGACTTAAGTCTATAATATATTATCTACTATTCCTTTATGATATTACTATAGTTATACTTACTATTAATAACTTTAATAATATATCAGTGATTTCAAATTACCTAAGTCAGTCTGACTAATTACAAAGGTTTATCTAAAGTATTTCCCCTAGATATTATGAAGATTAAATAGTTTAACCAATAAGAAAATTTCTATTATATTCTCCTTAAACAATCCTATCTAATATTCTCTTTCGATTATCTTATAAGAATCTTTTTTTTGTCTTTTTATTCAATCCTATTTTTTCTTATATAGAATTATATAATGTTTATTCTATATTTGTTATAATATTACTATTTTGCTACGCCTTTACTCCTACGTTTCTTTTCTATATTCTCTCTATTATTATATCTATTATTACTATTACTACTAAATTTAAACCTCTTAAAAACAACTCCTCCTATTACTATAATCCTTCTAAGCCTACTATTTATACTTATAGGATTTATATTATCAAACGTAACTCTAATAATAAAGAGAATTAGTCTCTTAATATAGTTATTTCTACTGATTTTAACTATTATACTAAATATAATAAGAGTAGTATCTTCTAAATTTAGATCTTGAATTATAGCGTATTCTATTATAAGTATCTATCAATAAAGAATAAACATAAATAAGACTCCTACTTATTTACTCCTAGCTTTAATCTATATATTACTAACTATTAAATTAAATATCTAAGTACTCATAGGAATTATATTACTATTCCTAAAGTTAAGACTTATAATAAAGAAAGTATTACTAAAAGCTACTTTATTGCTATCTTTTTACTGGAGGCTTTTACTATAATCCTATATTATAATATATATCTTTATTACTTCTGATAGATATACTTAGCCTATACTATTATAGTATTTATCATTCTTTCTTATTATATTAAAACTACTTTCGTATCTATTTCTATTTCTATTCCTAAGCAAGTTATTGTTAATCTTAGTAATATTATATAAATAATTATAAGTCTTTCCCCCTTTTAGAAATATACTAAGAGGACTATATAATACGCCTAGCAACTAACTAGCTATAACTATTAAGGCTTTGGAAAGAGCTTTTAGTTAATGGATTACAACTTAAATTCTTTAAGTTATAGTTTATATAATAACATAAACCTTAATTATATATCTCAACCTTGGCTGATTAAAACCTTTGGTTATATTCTTATACTTCTATTACTTCTACCTATACTTTTAAATAACTAATATAAATGAGAGTATTGAATGATAACTAACTTTATAGAGAATGATTACTCCATTAGTATAAACCTAATATAAACTTCAATATATTCTACTAATTTATATTTAAGTTAATAGAAGTATACAATAAAACTATTCATATTATACTATACTATTACTAAGAATCAAATAAGTGGAATAAGAATAATAGTAGAATAATTATCCAAAAGAAAATATTTCTAAAGAGAGATACTTCTTATATAATACTTAGGATAGTTTTAAGCTTAATATTAATATTAGTTCTTACTAACAATATATAAAAGAAATTAAAAAGAGGTATTTACTAGAAGATTCTATCTAGGATATATTTTAAAATAAAAGAGTATTTATTTCTTAATATAAGAAGAAGTAAAATAACTTTTATTATACCTATCAAATTTAAATAATTCCTAAGGTCTTGCTATTTAATATTTAGATTTAATAAGTAATCCTAAGTATTATTACTATTACTATTTCCATTTAAACTTAACCTAATAAGAATTATAAGTATAATATTTAAAAGTATATAATTCTAAGTAGTAATATACTAAGAATAAATATCGATATAATAAGAGTTTTATAAGTAGTAAATTATAACTCTTGTTTAAAAACTAATCAAGTAATCAACAGTATCTAAACTACTTAAGGATTAAGAAAAGCTACTTTTATAAAATTATAGAATCATAAGAGAAAGGTTTAGAGTTGAATAATTTACTACTTAGATTATAGTTATTAAGGATAATTATTAAATCTAACAAAATAGTGTAATTAACTAATAGATCTAATCAATACTTATAAAAGTAATATTCTAATTCTAAATGGAATAAAAGAACTATAAAGCTAATCCAAAAGATAAACTTATTTAAACTGATTTTATTATATTTATTCACTAATAATATATTAATCTAGAGATTTAAGAAAAACTATATATATATAAGCTTAGAAACATATAATAAGAAGACTATAAATTACTTATATAATACGATACTAAATAGTTCATATTATATTAGAATTTAAAGAAATTTAGACTTAATTAAAATAAGAAAGAAACTTTATTTATTTCTCTTAGTTATATTTAGATTTAAAACGAGAAGTAGAAAGATTTAGAATTCTAGATTTAAAAGCTAGAGATATTATTATGGAAATTAAAAGACTATTTAGTTAATTTTACTCTATATTAAGAATAAGATCTAAGCTCTTCACCTTATATATAGATTTAACTATAGACTTTACCTAATAATCGTATAGATACTAATACTAGCTTATAACTAGTTAAAATAGTAACAAAATCGCTTATTATTATGAATAATTATACTACTAGTTTCAATATTCAATCCTATAGTAGTAGTAGCCTTATAGTAATAATGAGGGAGAGCTTTATTAAAGCTAAGGCTTAATATATATGATTAAGTGTAACTACTAAGGTTATGAAATTAAGAATCTTTTCAAACCTCTTAAAATTATATGAAATAGAATACTAAGAGCTAGGTATTTTCTAACTTATTACGTTTTTATACCTTATATAATAAATCCAGATTTTCCTTAAAGTCTATATAGCTATTTATAAAAAGAGAGGATTAAGATAAATACAATAATATTTACCTATGACCCCTATGATTAGAACTACTAATTTATTAGATTAAGCTTTAATAAGATTATCCTAAAAACTATAATTAATAGGTAGCTTATATATATTTTAAGAATAATTGTTTAGTTATCTTATGAGTTATGATACTAAGTTAAAAACTTTAGAAACTAAGTATTAGTTAGATAATACCTTAGTATTAATATATTACTATAATACTAGTAATCAGATACTTGAAAGTATTATAATAATATAGTTATAAGGGTTTCAAAAACTTGTAAATTATATTAGAAATATTTATATCTATATAAATATTGTTTATATATTAGCTATATTCGATATATTAAGGTTACTTACTAATGAGAGTAAGCTAAGTCTTATTATACTTATATAGAGATCATAAGTTAGTTTATATTAATAATAGAAGACTTTTATATTAATAATATAAAATTCTATCTCAAAAGTAAGTAGAATTAAGTCTAGAGAACGTTAAAGCTATAGATATAAAGGTTATAATAAATATTTAAATAGAATATTTAGAGTTAGTATTAGAGTTCTAGCTTTTTAGCTATTACTTATATTTATCCTAATAACCTATTTTATGTATTTAAAGGCCTGAGTATTCTCTATTACTCTTATAAGCCTATATTGCCTATTTATTATAGAAAATTAATTATTACAGTTAAGATTATACTACCTTAATTATTTGTACTCTAAATTGAATAAACTATAATATTAGAATATCTAGTAAATAGACTACTTAGTAGCCTATACGTAATATAGCTGAAAGCTCTATATAATATAAAATTAACCTTTTTGAAAATAAACTCTATTTAGATATTAATATTATAAAGTTCCCTACTTGTTATAGAACCCGAATTTCTTATTATTATTACTATTTATATTAACATTAGTAGTATTTGTAGATACTACTCTGAATAACTTAATTTTTGATAATTGAGAGTTATTAACTCCCCTTAACTATTTACTTATTACTTATTATTAATTTAATAGATTATAAGCCTAGCTTTATATTAACTTCTCTTTTTATATAATATTTCTATCTATACTTACTACTAATATTAATGTCTATATTTTTATTAATACTTATTTAGATTATACTAGAGACTATACTAATTAACCTTAAGCTTCCTTATACTTATCTATTTATATAAAACCTCTTTTAACTACTTTTATAAAACTCTGTAGTTTATTCTTTTTATATTTATCTTAATTAGCTAATAGACTCCTCTTATTAATTAATTAGTTTAATACTAGATGAATCTATAAAGAGATTATACTAATTAGAATAATAGGCTTATTATTAAACTAGTAAAAGAGATAGTTAAGTAGTAGAAGCTAAAAGTCTCTTATATTTTAAGTTTACTAAGTCCTTCTATGAACTAGCTTTTAGGTTTACTAAGACTTTTATAGATTAGAATTTTAGGTTTATTAAAACCTTTATAAATTAGAATTTTAAGTTATCTCTAATGTTTATAAAAAGGTGTTTCTTATAAGATTCAAACCTTAGATTACTATAACTTATAGGAGTATTAATCTATTAATCAACTATTAAGCTATATGATTATTGTTTTTTTAGTTAATAATAGTTTATTAGAGTTAGACCCTAAGTATTTTAATTCTATCTTAGGATTTAGCTTAATTCTTTATTAAATAACTATTTTACTTTCTTAAGTAATTATTTAAGAATATAGGTAACTCTATGTTATATTTTATCTTTAAGCTAAAGAAGACTTAGAATTATAATATTTAATCTATCTATATAAAGGTTTTACTTACTATTAAAAATACTTTTATAGATTTAACTAAGCCTATTTCTAGTAATAATACTAATAAATATAATAAAGTAGTTAGTTATATATAATGAAACTATAAAGATAGTTTTCTAATAACTACTAAATATAAAAATAATACTTTGAATATATTTAGATATTAAAAAAAACCTCTGTAAACTAATTAGCTTTTCTAATGAATTTCGTATTTATAAAAAGCTTTTTAATATTATTCTTAGTAATTTTAAGTCTATAGAAAAATATTTAAATAAGATAAAAACCTTATTAATAGTTTCTCTTATAATAAAGTTAAACTACTTGACTAAGTTATTGTTACTTATATTTTAAATAGTTTAGATAAAAGTTATAGAGGTTTTATTATTTTAATTACTTAGAATCTTAGATTTAATAAGGATTCTTAAAAACTAAATTTCTTATTTTCTAATTTATTATGTAAATTTAAAAGGAAAACCTAGACTTCTTTAGTTAACTTGATAGTTGAGAAGAATTCTGAAAATAAGGTTATTAAATAGTCTTCTCCTAAGGTTATTAAGAAATCTTAGAAGAAATAAGAAGGTATTCTTTAAAATTATTATAAAAAGACTAATTATACTAAAGAAAACTATTTTAGTCTTTATTTTAAAAAACCTCTTATTTAAATAAAATCTAAAATTAATGAGAGTCTTCTTAAGTCTTTTAAGAAGAAGAGGAATAAAAAGGATAAAACTAATAATTTAGAGTTAATTTATATTACTTTACCTTAAGAAGAAATAGTTAAAGAGATTTCTAATAATATAACTAAAGATCTTATATAACTTAATTCTAATACTAAAGAAGAAGAAGAAGAAGAAGATAAGGGGGAAGATATTAAGTTTAAAAATATAACTCTAACTTAACTTTCTCTTAAAAAGACCTTTACTAAAAAGACTCTATATATTTTAATTTCTAAGAAGATTTAGTAAATTAAGGGTTCTATTAAATAGATTATAGTTATGTTATTTTTTATTAATACTAAAGTTACTATTTATATAATTAAAGATTATAATCTTCTAATTAATGAACCTAAGACTTTTTTATCTATTAAGTAGGGATATATTAAAGAGATTACTTTAATTATAAAGAGTAATTTGAATATTATCTTGAATAATATCAAATATCTTTTATATAATATTTATTACATATTATAACTAAGTATTAACTTATTAAACTAATCTCAATTTAACTTAATAGGAATATTATCTATCTTTTTTAACAAACTAATATTATATAATATTAAATAGGATAAACTCTTACTTATAAGAACTAAGATTAATAACTTCTATAAGTTTAGAATCCCTATTTAACTAAAATGATTAGTTCTTTATACTAATATTACTAATATTAATAATTTAAAACTATAACATAATAGAATAGGCTATACTAGTAATATTATTAAGTTAATTAAAAATATAATAAACAATATCAATTATAAATATTTAAAAAGTAATAAACTACTTATTTATGAAGCTTATTTCAAAGATAAGTTTACTAGTAAATGTAATAAAAATTTAAATACTTTTAGGAAGTTTAAATATTTTAATTATATTAATTTAAACTTAGATAGACTTATTTTACCAATGATCTATGATTACTATAAATACTTTATCTTATTTATAGATAAGTATAGTAGATCTAATCTAGAGAAAGTTATTAAAAAGTAAGGGTTCTAAAGAAATTACTTTAGCTTTTAAAGAATTTATTAATATAACTAATAATAATAATAATAAGGGAATCAAGGAAATTAATATAGAAAGTAGCCTTGAGTTCTCTAATAATAGAATAAAAATCGTTCATCTTAATAATAATATTATTTATAATATAAGACTACTTTATATTTATAAGCCTAATAGCTTAATTGAGAAGGCTATAAGATTTATAATTAATATAGCTAGAATCCTTCTCTATAACTCTAGTTTACTTTTATAGTTTTAAAGGTTAGTTATATTAGCTTCTATCTATATTTATAATAAAATACCCATTTTTCTATTACGTTTAAAATTCTGTATAAGTTAAAAAATAAAAAGAAACTTTTTATGAGTAATATAAAAATATAGAGTAGTATCTATTACTATAAGGTTAAGAATAAGTATTCTAAGAAGCTTAACTTAAAATTAAAAAAGAATATTATAGTTACTTATAGCTATAATGACTATTTAGTTTAAGACTTTTAAGCCTATAATACTATTTAGTCTAAAGATATAAACATTCTTAAAAACTAGTTTAACTCTTAATAAAAAGAAGAGTTATCTATTTTTAATAATACTTTTATTACTAAGTTCAGTTAATTTATTAAAGAGAATAAGTCTAACTAACTTCATTCTAATAATTCTTCTTAGAATCTAGTTAGTATTAAGTTTAATAGAATTTATAATTCTACTAAAAAATACTTATTACTTTCTTTTTCTTAAGAAAGTCAATAATAGTAATAGTAATTGAGATCTTTCTCTTAATAAAAAACTAAGTAGTTGTTTTTATAATTCATCCTGATAGAACTATAAATACTAATAAGGATTTTAATAAAAAGTCTATTATATCTATAGAGATTCCATCTTTAAGTCTAGAAATTAAAAAAGACTATCAATAGTATTTATATAAAAGAAGTATACTCCTTATAGTTAAAAACTATTCCTCTTTAATCCTCTATACTGATTATAATTTATATGATTATAATAAATATTTATTTATTAATAAATGTATATTATTCATTAGTACTCTAGATAAACTAACTACTTTCTTAAACGTTATAAGTTCTCAGTTTAATAACAACTAGATTTAAGCTATAAATAAAGAAGTTAAATCTATTAAGTCTATAGAAGTTTAGACTATTATACTACAACTTAATATTTCTTTTATTAAAAAGAATAATATTAATATATTAAGAAGTAGATAGATTTATATAATAAAACCTAATAATCAGAATCCTAGTAATCCTATATATAAAGCTAGATAGATTACCTAAAGTTTCAATTAGTACTTAAATATTAATGTTTTAGAGACTTTCAGTAATACCTATAAGCCTGAAAAGTATAAATATATATTAATTATATCCATTTATTATAGCTAGATTTTAAATCAGTATAATATTACTACTATATTTATTTATATAAAAATAGATAAAAAGATATATACTAAGTTACCTACTAATTATATCTATAATAAAGGTTCCAAAAGTTTAGTTTATAATACTAATAATCAGAATTAGCCTCTTATTTCTTTATTAAATAAGGCTTTATATAAATTAAAATAAAGCTTTAGACTTGAGTATTTATACTTTAAATCTATCTTATATAAAATTGGTTTTAAAGTATCTTCTTATAATGAAGGAATATATATACTTAATATTACTCTTAATAAAAGTGAAAATCTAGCTATTTTAATATATTATATTAACAATATACTATTAGAAGCTAATAGTTCTACTACTTTTGAATATATTTATAGTAGTCTTAAAAAAGACATAAAAGTCTAAGATCTAGGAAAGCCTAATACCTTTTTAGATAATAATTTAATTATTAACTTTAAGAATAGAAATATAGAAATAAATCAGTTTAAATATACTAATAAAGTTCTTAGTAAGTTTAATAAAAAGGATATCTATAGTTTCAATACTCTGATAGATGATAAAGCCAAATTCTTTATTAATAAACATAATACTATAAAAGAAGGAATATTAGAATATCAAAAAAAGTAGGGACTTTATTATATTTAGCCTCAAAAGTTAGGCTAGATATTATTCTAGCTATTACTACCTATTCTTAATTTTCTCTAAATTCCTCTAAAGAATATTTTATTACTTTTAGTAAAATATAGGATTACTTGAAAAAGAATCCTAACTATAAGTTAAGTTATAATTATAATAATATTAATCCTTTTAATTTACTTGGATTTATAGATTCAGATTAAGCTAGAGATATTAATAATAGAAAATCTACTTCACCTTATATTGTTTACTTAGATTTATATAATATTATAAGTTATAACTTAGTTAAATAAAGAATAGTAGCTTTATCTACTTATAAAGCTAAATATATAGCTCTAATAGATACTACTAAAGAAGCTATTTATTTATATAATAACTATAGTTTTATTAATAAAACTTTAGCATTTAGGGTTATTCATAAGCTGATTATCTTTATAGATAATTAATTAGCTAAAAGGCCTACTAAAGATACTAAATTCTATAAAAAGGCTAAGTATATTGATATTTATTATTACTATATCAGAGATCTTATTTAAGACAATTAGATTAATCTCATTATATTAATATAAATAATATATTACTAAGTTTTTAACAAAGCTTTTAGGTCAAATTAAATTTAATAATATTATTGAGAGGACTTTATAGAATAATTTTAATATTTAACCCTCTTATAAAAGAAATAGTCTTAATAGTATATTTTCTAAGTATTAATCTTTTCTTTTTACCTTTTACTGGTTTTAGGTTTTTCTGATCTTTCCAGATTTTCTTTACTTTGTTTTAAAGCCTTTCTTTTAAACCTTTTCTAGGCTTTAGGTTTTTCAGACTTTAATCTTTCAAAGACTTTTCTCTACTTTTACTATATAATCTTTAGAGCTCTTACTACTTTTTAAGCTATAAAAGATATATTTATCTTTTCTATTTTAAGGGGGATATTGGAATTCTAGCTATTGAGCTATTACTTATATTTATCCTAATAACTTATTTTAGATATTGAAAGGCTTAAGTATTCTCTATTACTCTCTTAATCCTATATTTTCTATTTATTATAGGAAATTAATTATTAGAATTAAGATTATACTATTTTAATTATTTATACTCTAAATTAATTAAACTATAATATTAGAATATCTAGTAAATAGACTACTTAGTAGCCTAAGTACAACGGAGCTAAAAGTCCTATATAATATAAGGTTAATTATTCTAAAAATAACTTCTATTTAGATCTTAATATTATGAAGTTTCCTATTTCTAATAGAATCCGAACTTCTTATCATCATTACTATTAATATTAATATTAGTACTATTTTCAGGTATCACTCTAAATAACTTATTCTTTAATAATTAAGAATTACGAATTCCTCTTAACTCTTTACTAGTTACCCATTACTAGTTTAATAGTTAGTAGTAATCAAATATCTCGATATGATTAACTTATACATTGATAGCTATAAAAGTATAAAAGTATAAGGATATAAGAATATAAAAGCATGAGGTTATTATAGAAATAGTTATTAATTATTTATTATTTATGAAAAGGTTGATATAAAGTAAGTATACTAGCTACTATAGCTATAAAAGGTTTAGCTTAGGATTAACTAGAGGCTAGCTATAATACTTAGCAAAAGGGTAGAAAGGCTAAAGTTATACTTAAGGGGGTAATATATCTACTAATAGTCGTAGTAGAAAGCGAGCTATCAGCCCCTTTTAAATTAAAAAGCTATAGGAATTCTAATAGTATTACATTAGTAAGTTAATATAAAATAGGAAATATTAATAGATATATATAAACGTATAGTCTTTCTAGTTATCTTTATATATAAGAGTAATAAGTTAAATAGAACTATTAACTTTATTTATATTAAATAGATAGTAATAAGATGCTAGTAGGTTCGATACTATTATACTTATTTCAAATACGAAGACAAGATATATATTAATTATACTTTAAATTAAAAGAAAGTCCTTTATATATAGTAAAATAGGATATGGAGTAATAAATTATAAGAACAAAATAGATATAAACTCAATACTAATAAGTAATTAAAAAGATAATACTATAAGCTTTTATATTTCAATTTCAAGTATTAATACTAATTCTTATTTTAAAGAAACCTGAAGAAATAAATAAGTATAAAAATAGAACTAATAGTCTCTATACTAATTAGAAAGTTAATTTCTATAAAGAATATAGTTAGAAAGTTAGTATTTAAATGTTAAACTGGTAAAAAGAGAGACGTAGTATTAATAATAAATTTGTATTTAGAAATATACCTTATTTATAAATAGCTAGCTATATTATAAAACCTAATTTGAACTAGAGTACCTATATCTATTTTAAAAGAATTCAAAGGTTTGATATTGAAGCTAGAGAAATTATACTAGCTAATATTCTTCTTTATGTATTTAAATAATTATATATAGAAGTTATATTAGCTATCTACTAGTATTTATTTCTTAGAAGGATATATAAACTTCTTATTAAAGTAGTATTATATAGGCTAAGGGTATATTATAATCAATATTTAAATAAATATCTAATCCTATAAATAAATATCTATTTGGTTCCTTTTACTTTATATCTAGAATAGTATCTAAGCTCTTCACCCTATATATAGATTTAATTATAAACTTTACCTAATAATAGTATTTATATTAATACTAGCTTATAACTAGTTAAAATAGTAATGAAATTACTTATTATTATAGATAATTATACTCCTAGATCTAATATTCAACTCTATAGTAGTAGAAGACTTTATAATAATAATCTATATGGGGAGAACTTTATTAAAACTAAAGCTTAATATATATAGCTAAAAGTAATTACTAAGGTTATAAAATTAAAAACTTTTTTAAACTTCTTAAAAATTAGATAAAATAGAATATTTATAAGAACTAGGTATTCTATAACTTATTATTCTTCTATATTTTTCATAATAAATTTCAAATCCCCTTAAAATCTATATAGCTACTTATAAGAAGAGAAGTATATAATAAGTATAATAATATTCACTTATAATCCTTATAACTAAAACTATTAGTTTATCAAATTAAACTTTAATAAAATTATTTTAAAAACTATAATTAATAAGTAGCCTATAGATATTTAGAAAACAATTATCTAACTATCCTATAAACTATTATACTAAACTAAAAAATTTAAAGACTAAGTATTAATTAGATAATACCTTAATATTAATATACTATTATAATACTAGTTACTAGATACTTTAGAGTATTATAGTAATATAATTATAGGGGTTTTAAAAACTATTAAATTATACTAAGAGTATCTATATCTATATAGATATTACTTATATATTAGGTATACTTAATTGATATATTAAGATTATTTACTAATAAGAATAAATTAAGTCTTACTATACTTATATAGAAATTATAAGTTAGCTTTTATTAGTAGTAGAAAACTTTTATATTAGTAGTATAAAGTCTCATCTTAAGAGTAAGTAGAACTCAGTCTATAAAAAAGATATCAAAGTTATAGATATTAAAATTATAATAAATATTTAAATAGAATACTTATAGTTAGTAATAATTAAATATTTTGAGATATTTAAATTATATGTGGCTATAAAAGTGTAAAGGTGTAAAGTTATTATAGAAAGAGTGATTAGTTATTTATTATTAAAAAGGTTAATATAAAGTAGATATACTAGCTAAAGCTATAAGGGGTTTAGCCTTAGATTAATTAGAGGCTAGCTATAGTAGTTAGCAGGAAGATAGGAGGGCTAAAGTTATACTTTAGGGGGCAATATATCTACTAATAGTCGCAGTAGAGAGCGAGCTATTAGCCCCCCCCAAACAAATATCTATTATTAAACTAGAAATATTTATTAAAAAGACTATTTAGAGTAATAGAACTATTAATATCTTATATGTTAGTTAAATAAGAAAAGACTTTAAGGTTTATATAGAAGTATTTAGAAAAGTAGATAAAGTAATTATAATAATAAATACTCTTAAAAAGCTTATAAGTAAGTAGAAAGTATTTAATATAATTATAGTAAGATTAGTCTTAGCTTTTAAAGATATTAAGTAAACTATCAATCTCAAGTTAAATAAGAAACTGCTCTATAAGTTTATATATATATATTAAATAAATAGTAATTAATAGAATGAGAAGTATATATAATAGAAAGTCTGATAAAGAGATATATATAAGTATTTACATATAAAATAAATATATCAACCTTTTTTATCTTAAAGAAAAAATAGTTTTTCATACTTCTATATCAACTATAGAAAACGTAATAAGATTCTAATTGAAAGACTAATACTTACTATCTTTTATTAATAAGCTTCTAAATAAACTTTAAAAAATAAGATAGATTTTAAGGTTAACCTTAAGCATGTTTACTATTATATTGAGTTATATTAGACGATGATTAAAAGATAATATTTAAAGTATAACATAATTACTATGATTATACAGTAATAATATTAATTCTATTTAGATATTAGTAACCCTTTAGATATATTTCAGTTATATATTTACTAGCTTAATTAATTTGTATTATATGTTATATATAGATACTACTTATATATAATACTGAAGACAGTTATACTAAAGTATTATTATGAATACTCATGAGATTATGTAAAATATATCTCTTTACTTAGCTTTCTACCTATAAGTTATATATAGAAGAAACAGGCTTTCGAAATAATATAACTATTTAAA
Source organism: Colletotrichum orbiculare MAFF 240422 (assembly GCA_000350065.2). NCBI lineage: Eukaryota > Fungi > Ascomycota > Sordariomycetes > Glomerellales > Glomerellaceae > Colletotrichum > Colletotrichum orbiculare. Next base: position 63,283 of record AMCV02000024.1, on the reverse strand, counting down.
AGAATTACAATAAACCTAATAAGAATCCAAATTATTACTTGAAAGAAGCTATTAGAAATATTTAAGAACTTTAAATGTTTTTAAGTTTCTATGATTTCTACTATAGACTTATTACTTATGACTTCAGAGTAATAATTTTACTTATAATATTCTTTAAGAAAAGAATAGATATAAAAGTCTTCTTATAACTGAAAAGATAGAATCTATATTCTTAATGATATAAAATACCTTTTACTTAATACCTATTCTCTAATACTAAGATTCTATTAGAAATATTAAAATAGAGATAAATATATTATAATAAGTAATATTTAGTACCTTATTATAGAAATAGGAAGTTAACAATAACTGATGGTCTTTTACTCTAAGAAGGTTGATAAAATAGAATAAAAATAAGAAGTAGACTAATAAGATCTATTAGTTATTATCAAAGACTTTAATTGTTCAAAATATTACTTACTAACGATTTTGAAGAAATTTATAATTCTAATATATTCTTAGATTTCAATAAGTATTATTATAAAACTAATATAAGACTTTTGAAAGAACCTTACTTATTAGATTTATAAGTTCTTAGTAGTTAGCTTTAATTTAGAATATTAATCTAAAACGACCAACTTAATAGATAAACTATCTAACTATAATAAACTATCCAAATAGTTAGATAATCTAAAATAAGACATAGAATATTATAATATACTATGAATCCTCATGAAGAAACTATACTTTATTAAGCTATTATTAATAGATACTTATTAAGGAATTATTAAAATTAAGAGAAACTAAGAATTAATGAGACCTTTTGTTCAAATAATATAAATAGAAGAAGGATATTTCAATATAAAAGCTAGATTTAGAAATGATAAATATTCAATCTTTCTAAAATATTATTCTTTTATAAATACTAGAAATATAATAGTAATTATAATTATAATTACTTATAACAAGAGTATATATAGAAGAATAGAAAGTCCCTAATAAATACTAAGAAGTCAAACGAGCTAATGAGAAACTAGAATTATTATTCTAATATATTACATCTTATATTGAATAGTAAGAAGCTTTATAAAGAATAAAATAGTATATTCTATAGGGAACTTTGAAGATATGAAATAGGTTATTAAGAATTATAGATTTAGAATGAAGACTGTTGAATATAAATAGAGAAAACCTAAAGAATAATTAGTAATAAGATAGAATACTTAATAAATATAGAAAGACTATTCTTCTTCTAAAGAAAACTAATAAAGCTTAATATAAGATCTTTAAAATCTATAGTTATTTTATATTATAATAGGAATAGAATAAACTATATAAATATTTTTAAGACTTATAACTCTATAAAATAGAGTCCTCTTGAGATAGTATAACTATAAGTATATAAAACTATATAATAGTATCATAAATCTACTAAAAAGTCAGACTATTAAAGTATACATCATATAATTAGTTATAATTTCTATTTATTCTAGTAAGATTATATTAGGGAATTAGTATAGACTTTATTATAAAGCTTGTAGAGAATAATTATAGAAAAAGTAATATATATAATACTATTCTAATCATTGTAAGTAAACTTAGAAAGTATATGATATTCATTGTGATAATATAGAAGATAATAGCTACAAATCTAATAGTAATACTTTATAAAGACATAGAATGTTAATTTAGTATTATAAAAGGTTTTGTTAGTAATAAGAATAATCTTTGTATTAGTTAGTTTTAAAAAGAATTCACAATATAATACCTAATTGAATAATAAGCATTAATATTATACTGTTTATAAATAAATAATTAAATAGAAGAAATATACCAAGTATTAGAATATTACTTTAGAGTATTTGTTAATAGCTAAGTCATTATCTTAATAGTATAGCTAAAGAAAGTTATAGTTATATATAATAGTAATAAATATAATGCTACTAAGTACTTATCAATAGAAAGACTATATAAATTGTATTTAGGAATATTTCAATATATAATAAGAAAAGATTTAATAGTAGAAAGTATTATAAAGCGAATTGCTAATATTAACTAAATATATGTTTTTAAATAGTAGAATATTCGGAAGTAATAGGTAGAAATTAGGTAATAATATCTAACTTAAAATATGAATTTTATAGATAATTAGAAACTAATTATAAAGCTATTAATAAGGAGCATTAAGTTGAAATATGAAGGCTTAATATTGAGATATATTGAAATCTTATCAATTAATAGGCTAAAAGAATAAGTACATAGAATAATACTATTCGAGTAATGCTATTAGATATATAATATCCACTCTATTTTCTTACTGAAATTATAAATACAATACAAAAGAAATACTAATAATCAAGGTATTCTCTTTAACCTAAAAGATAAACCTTTAGACAAAGAAGTAGAAGATTATAGAGAAATAAGGAAATAGACATAATAAGTACTTCCTTATAAAATAAGTTAAAAAACCTATAGAGTATTGTATATAAAGGATTATAATTAACTAAGGTAACATATAAGACATTATTTAGAAATTTCAAGAATAGATAATCTGATATCATAAAGAATAAGATAATTAGTTTAATATTAATACTAAAGACTTGATAATAATATTCTATAAAGAAAGGGAGAAACAATTCTATTAATTTCTTAAATAACTTGAAATTTTATTCTAAGAAGTATATCTCTTGATTCGATAAGAATAATTGAAATATTATTCTAAAGGATATATTTTCAAATTAGAAAAACTAACATACCTTAGTAACAACTTAACTAGTATATATAGAACAATATAATCTTGATATTTGAAACCCAATTATATTCTTATAAAGATATTTTTAACCTCTTTTTGTAAAGTAATAAAAATAGTAAACACTGTAAAGAAAGCAAGTATTAAGAATATAATAAGTAGTATAAATATAATAAGTAGTATAAATATAATAATTAGTATAAATATTATGATTATTAAAATATAGTAATCTCTTTAATAATAAAGGCTCTTTTTATAGCAATAATCTTCTTAATCAGAATAACCTTCTTAAGAATAAGGACTTTAAGGGTGATAGACTTTTTAATAGTAAGCTAATAGCTATTAGATTTAAAGGCTATAGAAATAGATATAATAGTATTTAAATAAATCTTATACTTCTTAGTAAGAAGTCCTTCTTCTTAAATATTACTACTTTTAGGTTTTCCTTCAATATTAAGTATAATGATATTATTAAAAGTAGAATAATATTAAGAGACTATTGAGTAGACGTTAATAAATAGAATATAATTATTTACAATAAATATAATTATATTATTAATAGTATGATGAAAAACTATCCAGGCATTTCTATAACTCTAGACCATCTATTCTTATTATTATACTTACTATTACCATTAATAGATAATAGTAAACTAGAAATCTATAAATAATAAGATATAATAAGATTAAGCCTATAAGGAATAAGCTAACTACTAAGTATAGTAATAGAATATTGAAATGTATTGTACTTAGAATAAGTAGTAAGATAATAGTAAAACTATTTATAAATATAAAATAATCTTATAATAATACAAACTTTAATTGTATGAAATACAAGAGAATAATAAGGTAAATTCAAGGAATCAAGACTTTATTATTCTTAAGTAGTAATAGGAGTATTATTCTACAAATAGACAACTTATATAGTAAAAGAACAGTGAAATACTGCTTCTTTAAATCTTAAAGTACTAAGCTATTTAATTAATTAGTAGTAATATTAAAATAAGTATTTAATAGACTTTTAGTAATAAGATATATAACATTCGAATAATTATAAATAGATAATATATCCTAGAGAAGAAGATATTCTAGAATGAACTTTATTCTTTATACTAATGAGAAACTTATGAATAATGCTACTTATATATTACTATTTTATTGGAATCTTTGTGAGAATATAGAATAATCTATTCTTTTATTATCAAATTAGAATGTTTTATGAAAGTATTAAGTAAAAGATAATAGTTTGATTCTAAGTTATCTTGATAGTACTATACAGGTTAAAAACAGCTTAAGAGGTAAAGGTTAATATAAATAATACGTATATAGTAAAGGGATAATTTATACTATAATATCTCTATTTATTCTTCTTATAAAAGAAGTGTTTTAATATATAACTATTAATAGTATAGAGTAATCTTCTTATATTAAGATAAAGTAAGGATAAGGAGCTAAATATAGACATATAAGCATTAAGCTTCAGATATAACGAAGTCTTATTAGAGGTTTCCCTAGTATTATAACTAAAAACTTGGAAAGTAATAGTAATAATAGTAATATAAGATATTATTATAACATACATCGTATTTAAATAATAAAGAAACAAAGTAAGGAAAGAAAAATAATAAATTAAAAGTAATTAGTAGGAGAATATGAAGGAATATGAGAAGGATAGAAATGGTAATAATGAAAGATTAGATAATAATATATATATAGAAGAAATGAATAATACTCATTAAACTTTTAGTAAAATAATATAAAACATTACGATAGAATTTAAAAATTTATTCCTATTAGAGAAATACTATAAACATTAAGAGTATCAAAATATTGTCAAAATCATAATAAATATATTTATGAATAGTACTATAACAAAATAATTACTAGTATTAAAATAAGTTTTATATATAACGAATAGTTACTGATAATATGTAGATTTATAATAGATATTAAGAAGTATATAATTATAGTTTTAGAGAGTAAAGCTTTTAGAAAAAGGGATAACTTTAAAGATATATAAATAGGATTATATAGTATACCTAGTAGCTAGCTAGTAATAGCTACTAAAGTATTAGAGAAGTTTTCCGCTAAAAGATTATAATTTAAATCCTTGATATAATAATCTATATAATAATATAGATTCTATTAATATATTTAAACCTTTTCTAATCGAAACCTTTAGCTGTATTCTTATACTCCTCCCTCTTCCCCTTTTTATTATACTATCTTTTCTATCATAACACATTACAATATATCTTAATAGTTATACTATACTTTATTAACATTATAGCCATATCTTTAGACTTATTAATACTAATTTACCTATTTATTACTACTATATAATTACTACTCCTTATTTATACTAATAATAGTTTATTTATAAACTAACACTACTTATAATAATTTTTAATAATAAGAGAAATAAAGGAATTATAATAAGAAAGAAGGTTATTGTTTAAAACATAAAGAAAAATAAAACAATTCTATTCTCTTTATTTAATTTATTTACTATATACCTAATAGAAATGTTTTATAACTAGTCATCTATATCTCCCAAGGGCTATTCATCTGCCTGATTTTTACTCTTTATAGCTCTCTATTATTGATAAATCAACATTAATCTATTATTCTCTCTAATACTTATACATTATAATTTAAACTATAATATTATTTTATCATTAATAAGACTGTTTAGGAATTTCTATATTCGAATATCACACTCTTCAATTCAACTAATATATTATAGTTATAGCCTTACTCTAAGGTATTCTTTATTATTAGTGTCTCTTGAATTTTTATATTCTTTGTAAATCTTGCTAGCTTCTCTAATAGAAACTAGAATATAATTAAAATATATATTTATATACTATCAAAATAGTAATAAACTATCTTCCTTTTACTTAGTAAAATCGATATAGGATATTACATAGATATCTATATAAATATCCAATATAATATTTAGTAAATGTACCATATTAATAATTTAGTATTTAAATATTACTAAACTAAGCTTCTTACCTAATTAATTCATCTCTATATGGTATAATAATAACTATATTTCATTTCCAATTTAACACGTCTTAGCTACTTATTATATTCTATTAATATCGGTTTTATTACATTGTTATATATATACTACTACTATTGAAATTTCAATAATATCACTTCTAGGGTATAATAATAATAATAAGGCTTATTTCAAATTAGAATATATAATCTATCTTTCTGCCTAACAATAAAGATAAATATAATATTCAATCTATTCAAAAGTCTATCTATATTGATAATTAAAAAGTCTTTTTTATTTAACACTAATTAATATTTAGTAATTTAGCCTAGCTAGTCTAATTATAACGATATGAAATATACCTATAAGAATACTCAAATCTCAGATATTACTCTTTTTATCTGACTATTTATTGAGAAATAGAATAATACTAATAATAAGTATAATTATTCTATTAGTTTGTACAGTATTGACTAAAAAGCATTAATTTAATCCAAAATGTAATCAGTAATAGATAATATAGAGAAGCTGTAAGACTACTACTAGATATTTTAAGTTTTCTCTATATAAACTTTAATTATTATAAGTATTATATTTTCTAATTGAATAGACTTAAACTCCCAATTAGTAGTAGGTATTATAAATTCAAAGGTTTGCTTTATATTAAATAAGACCTTTTTTAAAGAATTAATAGGAGTTTATAATTAGAACCTATTAAGAATTAATAGGAATTTAAATAAATCAATAGTATTATTAGTCTTTATATATATACTAGTAGATATTATATATTAGAATAAAGTATTTAGTATCTCTTAATTTATTGTCTTAATATTAGTCTTCTAGGAATATTATAAATATTTAATTAATATTAAGGTAACTTAAAACTAAAACGTTATGAATTATCTGGAAACCTATAATTATAAGTGGTTTAAACTTAGAAATTTAGATTTAGTCTAAATATAATAAAATACTATTCCTTCCTATTATATAACTAGCTATCTATAATTATATTTATATTTTGAATAGAAATATCCTTACTATTAAGTTAATAGTTTCTAGATAGATTCTATATATTAATATTATTATAATTATCTTATTCTATAATATTAGTAAAGTATAATTTACAATAATTATATACTTATCTAGTAACTTATTAATAGTATACTAATAAATATCTTTTGTCTATATAGTTCTTTTTCTATTTCCTTCTATCTATATATTATAAATTAATAGTATGAGAAAAAACCTATTCTTCATTTTAATATTAATTTAGAGAAAGTAAAAGACTTATAATAAAGATGATATCAGTTTTATTACATCATCTCAATCTTATTAAAAACGAATATCAAAGTATCTTATAGAACAATTTAAGCAATATTTCTAAATGGAATTAAATACAAAGAAAACTTCTACTTAATTAGCTTATTACTTTAAGATAGATTTAAGGTTTATGAAATATTCTAAAGTCTAATAGTTAGAAAGAACAGTAAGTAGTTCTGTAATATTCTATGATTCTATTAATTATACCTTGAAATATAATATAATTACTAACAACTCTTTACTATAAATAGTATAATACTATTGAATTCGATTAAATCTAGTTAAGTAATAAGTAATTGATTAGAAAATAATACTCTTATCTTCTTCTTATATATAACTATCTCATAATACTTTAGAGTAATTTATGTCTATTCTTATATTTTACTCTCAATTTTATTAAGTTATAATGAATTCTTAGATAAATATAAATTCAAATCTTTTAACGCTTTTTTGTATATAATATATTAATAGAATAATATTTATTTCTGTTTTAATTATATAATAGGGTTTATTAAATTAGAGAAGTAGTTTATTAAATTATAAAAGCTAATTATAATACTAAAGAAGCTTCAGATATTATAAGCATTCTTAACGACTTCTTATTCCTATAAAGTCTTCATCTTTTTAAAATAATAATAGATTTTCTTTCTTATTTTGCTAATATCAGCTACGCCATACTATAGGGTATATAGTAACTATACGTATTACTATATATATAATAATATGCCTTCTACGTCTTACTAGCGATAAATACTAGGTACTTAATACTAGCTATAGCTAATTATATAGTAATTAGTAAGTAATTATTATACTATAGATCTAGAACTTTATATAATACTTCATATTATATAATATAGGAATAATAATAATAAATAACTAGAATACTATTTTATACCTATATAGTAAGATTATGTATAATATATATTACCTTCTAGATAAGTTATTATTAATTAATAATTAACCCTTCTATTATACTACTATACTATAAATTAATAAAACTTATTATAATAAAAGAAGTAATTATAAAAACTCTATATCTAAGGTTTATATAAGATAAAAGATTATAAGATTTATTACTTAGATACTTTAGATCCTTCCTATCTTAAGACCTTACTAGAAATCTCTAAATTAAATACTAATTCTTTATAAATAGCTATTATTAAAATACTAATAACTATACTTAATTTGATTTTAAAATAGAATACTCCTTAATAGCTACTATTAAGAAGCTTATAATTATATTTAATTTTTACTTATAAGAGCGCGTTTAGTAAATATAATAATCCTTTTCAAGCTATTACTAGCGTTTTAGTATTAGAGATTTATAGTATCTCTAGTTTTAAATCCTTAAGAGATTTATATAGCCTCTTAAAAACTCTTTTAATACTCCTACTTTTATAATAATATCTAAATTAACCCCTATAAATAAGACGCCTATTTTAAATATCTTTATATTTATAATAATAGTACTTTTAGATATCTCTATCTTTATAAAGTCTTACTAATATTTTAATCTAACACTTTTTAGTTAAATCCCTATTCTTAATTATAAGAATATTATAAATAAAAACTCTATAAAAGTTTCTACTTATATAGTATACTAAGTAGCTTTCTATATATATATAAAACTCTATAGCTTAAAATTCTTTTAGATATTTAAAAATAGCTTTAAAGATTAGCTTCTAATAACTTAGTAATTCATTAGTATCCCTATAATATGTTGTTTTAAAGACTATCTTATAATATATAGTATTAAACTTAATATAGATAGCAATTGAATTTTTAAAGTATTATACTAACTATTTTAATAATAAGAATTTACTCTATAGATTTATAAGGAATTTTAAGAAGTTTTAAAATATTATATTAGCTTTAGGAATAACTTTATAAAGTACTTTAAGTAAGTTAATAATTTTATACGAGAAGAATTAGACTTTATTATATTTTTTTATAATACCTAACTTAAAGTTAAATATATAATACTAATAATACCTTTATAATAAGAAGTTAAGAAGAAATATTTATAATTAATTTAGATAGCTTATATACTTATAGTATAAAATAGGAAACTTCTATTATAATAATCTATCTTATTTACTCCCTACTTAACTACTTTAAAACTTTTCTAATACTAAGAAGACTACTAAGACTTTAGCTAAAAATAACTTTAGTATTATAAGTATTTCTTATACCTTACTTCTACTACTCCTTTTGATAATACTTTAACTAAATATACTATAGACTTTATAAAACTATATAATAAAAATATAAAATATAGTAGAAGCCTATATAATATATTTAAGATAAAACTCTATATCTTTTATAATTACTACCTTAAGCTTAGTATTTTATATTATATATAAATTAGTATATTCTTAATTATACTAAAAGATTAAGCTTTTAAGTATTACTTTAAATACTTAAGTAATTCTAGCTTCAACTTATAATTTGAATAAATAACTCGCTATATTAAAGATTATTTTAAAATAAATAAATATTAATAATTATATCTTTCTAATTAGTAAAACATTATATTTTAAAATATTATAACTAAGAATTTTAAGAAGAATAAAAAGGAAGCTCTTAAGGCTCTTATTTTTAAGCTTACTTATATTTAGAAAGCTTTCTTACTAAACCTCTATATAAATATAATATTCCGCCTCTAGCTTATAAATATAAATTATAGTATACCTAAGTACTAATTAGCCCTCTTTAGCTTTATAATAACTTCCTAGAGTTTCTATAACTAGTTGAAATTAGCTATAAGTAATACTATATCACTTTAAAAATTATAATATATTTAAAATAGTAGAAATAATAGTTAGAAATAAGTTAATAACTAATGTTAAATTAACTATATCTATAATTCCTCTTAAGAATACTTTTAAAGTACTATGCTATATAATACTTAATACCCTATTTATATAGCCTTATAAAACTTATAACTACTTATACTAAATAGTATTTATCTTTTCTATCTAACTATATATAGTTATTTAAATAAGAAGTATTATATATATAGTAAAACAGGTTATTAGTCTATAAGGTATACTTTTAAGGAGAAGTATACCTCTTTTAACTAATATAAATTAAATATTAACTTTAAAGTATATTCTATAATAATATACTAAATTTTCCTTATAGATTATAAGAATATTAATAGTTTAAATAATGATTTTAAAGACTCCCCTTAAGATTATAAGTCTAATAATACTATTATATAATACTAAGTATATTATAGCTTTAAGAATAAGATTACTATTCTTTCTAAATAGTTTTTAATATTATTCTTTAGTAAAAACCCTATTACTTTAAATAGAAATAAAATCATAAGAATCCTCTAAAACTAAGTAATACTTTATACTTTTACTTAAAATAGTATTTCTAGTAGTAGAAATATTAAAAAAAATAGTATTATAATTCTTATATT
>AMCV02000024.1:0-49192 GCA_000350065.2 Colletotrichum orbiculare MAFF 240422 | reverse complement strand
AGTACTATTTTTTATATAAATAGATAAGTATTAAGATATATAGTAAAAAGAAAAGTTATTAATATTGATTATATTATACTATAAGGTATATAGTAACTATACGTATTACTATATATATAGTAATATACCTTCTATATCTTACTAGTAATAAGTATTAGGTACTTAGCGCTAGCTATAGCTAATTATATAACAATTAGTAAGTAATTACTATACTATAGATCTAGAGCTTTATATAGTATCTCATACTATATAATATAGGAATAATAATAACGAATAACTAGAATACTACTTTATACCTATACAGCAAGATTACGTATAGTATACGTTACCCTTTAGATAAACCAATAGATAATAAAACTTAACTATTTAGTCTATCTTATAAAAGATATATAGATACTTAAATCTAAATATTAACCGGCCTAGTATAGTACTTAAACAACTTCTTTAACTTGAATTCTATCTTATTTTTTAACTAATAATAATGGAAAAATATATTATCTATATGAATAATAATATGATTATTAGAAATATCTTAGAGTATACTATTAATATAATATTAAAGAATAGCAGGTATATTAGTAATTTAAAAGTAGTAATAAGCTATTTCAATATATTAAAATATATTTAAAACGTAATCTTATATCTATTTCCCTTTATAATATAAAACCTATTAAAGGCTGTAGAAATATTAATTCTTATAAACTAATTACTTTATACAAGAAGTATTATATTTCTTTAATTAATATAAAAGGGTAATAAGTATAAGTATTGAAAAAGTCGGAAATATAATGATTTATATAAAACTCCTATTTTCTCCTAGGCGATTTGAGAAGTACAATAGATACCTTAACTATAAATAAATTCATTTAGACTGAAATCTTATTTATTAAGTCTATAATTTAATATTTAGTTACTTTTGCTCTATATTTAGAATAGTATCTAAGCTTTTTACCCTATATATAGATTTAACTATATATTCTACCTAATAATAGGATTTATACTAATACTAGCTTATAACTAGTTAAAATAGTAAGAAGATTATTTATTATTATAGATAATTATACTTCTAGTTCTAATATTCAATTTAATAGTAATAGAAAACCTCGTTATTATTATTAGAGAGAGTTTTATCTAAGTTAAACTTTAGTATATATAGCTAAAAGTAACTGTTAGGGTTATAAAGTTGAGAACCTTTATAAACCTCTTAAAAATAGAATAAAATAGAATATCTATAAGACCTAAGTATTTCATAATCTAATATTCTTCTATATCTTTTATAATAGAATTAAGATTTCCTTGAAATCTATAGAACTATTTATAAAAAGTACTATAGAATAAGTATAGAAATATCTAACCATAATTATTAAAGTTAAAACTATTATTCTATTAGAATCAGAGCATTTCGAAATAATACATATTACATTACAAATACATATTATATTATATATTACATATTACAAATATAAATATATTACATATATTTGTATTGTATTAGGTATTATTTTCTAACATATATATTTGTAATATAATATAAATACATATATTTATATTTGTAATACTTCTGATATATTATATATATTATATATAAAAATAGCTTTATATCTATTTTACTACTATTAGTAGTACTATTCTTCTTATTAGTAATATATACTATACGTTATATAATAAATTTAGTTTATATACTATTTTAGTAAATAGAATTAATGAAGTAATTAAATATTGTTTAATATTATTTAAATATAATATTTTTTATATTAAATAAAGACTAATTTAATACTTTATTAGAATAATACATTATTTAATCTTTATTTAGTTTTATTATTACCCTCGATTCAAATAAGTCTTATAATACTATAAAAAATACTTTTCTTATTCTATTAATAGTATTAATTGTAATACTAAGTATAAATCTTATCTTTTTAGTCTTATATTAAACCCTAGACTTAAGGATAAAAGTGTATTAGATAATAAGCTTAAAGGTTTTATCCTTAATATAATTATGAATCTAATAAGAAGTAATTTAGAATAGGAATATAAAAAATAAATAATTAATAAACAATACTGATATAATTAGAATATTAAGATTCATATACTAATTAAATATCAAAAATCTTAGGGAATATATTAGTAATAATCTTCAAATAACTAATAAAGAAGAATTATTTCTAGAATCTACTAGAAATTATATTCCTCTAGAAAATATTATTCTTTATATTAATATTAAGAATAAAAAAAGATCTAGAGAAAATATTATATCTAAAGTAAACATTATAGTAAATCCTAGTAAATCTAAAGTTAAACCTAAAGAATTTAAATTACCTTAACCTAAGCCTAAAGAAGAACGTATTAGTAATTTATTTCTTATTTAAAGTTTAAAAAAGAAAACTTTTAAAAAGATAATTTAAACAATTATTTTAAAGAATTATTATAAAGAGATAAAGTAAGTTAAAACTTTTAATATTAATATAAGCTAAATTAATGTAATTATAAATATAGCCTACTAAATAATAGAAAGAAAATAAAGTTAAATTTCCTATTTTAAATATTTTAACTAGAAAATATTTATTTATTGTATTTATATTAACAACCATAGAATCTAATTTTAATCATATAGGTAATATCATTACTAAAAGAAGAACTAATTTAGAATATAAGAATGGAAAATAATTCATATTATTAAAACACTAATTTAAATATAATAATAAACTTCATAATATTTCTAAGTCATTTACTCCGAAACTATATATAGATTTATTTGATTATAGAGATATTTCAGATAACAAATTAGATTTTACTATTAAAGAAGATATTTCTAATTATAGTAATATAGAGGAGAGTAATATAGAAATAAATATTAATAGTATTTAATCATTTAGAATTAGTCTTTTTAAAAGAATCCTTATCTTCTTTATAGACTCTTAATAGAATTAAAAGCTTTTTATATCTGAAATATTTATATATAATAAATAATACTTTGGAATTATATATCTCTATTATATTATGATATATTACTTCAACTATAGTAGTTTTATACTAATTTGAATTTATTCTACTAATAATAGTATTTATATGAGTAATTTCTATAACCCTAATTTAGTGTATTATATTATGAATAATATAAATACAAATATATATATTATATTTATAATGTAATAGAATTCTAAAAATATAAATACAAATATATATATTAGCTATTATATGTAATATATTACAAATACATGTATTTGTATTTGTAGTAGATGTATTTATATTATCGTAAGGCTCTGATTAGAATAAGTCTTAATAAATCTATTTTAAATATTATAATTATTAAGTAACCTATAGATATTCGAAAGAATGTCATGTAGCTAACCTATAATTTACTATATTCAATTAATAATATTAAAGATTCAATATTAATTAAATAATACTTTAATATTAATATATTATTATAATATTAGATATGAGATATATTTAGTACTCTGGGGCTAAACCACTTACGGTTATAACTAGTATACTTGCCTTATATTAACCTTTTCGTAAATAATAAATAACAAATAATTCTTTCCGCAATAACCTTACGCCTTTATACCTTTAAGCCCTTACGCCTTTATACCTTTATAGCTATTAACATATAATTCAAATATCTCGAGATATTTAATTACTACTAACTATAAGTATTCTATTCAAATATTTATCATAACCTTGATATTTATAATCCTAATATCTTTATTATAGACTAAGTCTTACTTATCCTTAATATAAGATTTTATTTTACTAATATAAAAGTTCTCTATTATTAATATAAACTAACTTATAATCTATATATAAATATAATAAGACTTAACTTATTTTTCTCAGTAAATAATTTTAATATATTAAATATAATTAATATATAAATAATATATATAGATATCAGTACTTCTAACATAGCTAAATAGCTTTTAAACTATCTATAATTATGTTACTATAATATTCTAAAGTATCTAATAATTAGTATTATAATAATATGTCAATATTAAGGTATTATTCAATTGATACTTAGTTTCTGAAATCTTTAGCTTAAAATAATAACTTATAGAATAGCTAAATAATTATTTTTAAATATTTATAAACTAGTTATGAATTATAGTTTTGAAATAATTTCATAACGGTTTATATTATGAATTAATAGTTCTTAATATAGGGGTTATAAGTGCATATTGTTATATTTATCTTATATGTCTTTTTTTATAAGTAGTTATATAAATTTCGGGGGATTTTGAATTTATTTTAAAGCGGATAAAAAAGTAATTGGTTATAAAATACCTAGTTTTTATAAGTATTCTATTTTATTACATTTTTAAGAGGTTTAAAAATGTTCTTAACCCTATAACTTTGATAGTTACTTTTAGCTATATATATTTAACTCTAGTTTTAATAAAGCCTTTTCTAATTATTCCTATAAGGTCCTCTATTATTATAAAGTTAACTATTAGAACTAGGGGTATAATTATCTATAATAATAAGTATTGTATTACTATTTTAACTAGTTATAAGCTAGTATTAGTATAAATACTATTATTAGGTAAAACGTATAGTTTAATTTATATATAGGGTAAAGAGCTTAGATATTGTTGTAGGTATAGAGTGAAAGTAACTAAATTAGTTATTAGATATTTTAGAGTATTATAGTAATATAGTTATAGAGGTTTTAAAAGCTATCTAATTATATTACGAGTATTTATCTTTATATGAGCATTATTTACATACTAATTATATTTAATATATTGAGATTCTTTGCTAATAAGAATAGGTTAAATCTTATTATACTTATATAGATATTATAGGTTAGTTTATATTAATAGTAAAGAAGTTTTATATTAATAGTATAAAGTTTCGTCTTAAGAATAAGTAGAGTTTAGTAAGGATATTAGTATTATAGATATTAAGGTTATAATAAATAGTTGAATAGAATACTTATATTTAGTAGTAATTAAATATTTTGAGATATTTAAATTATATATAGTTATAAAAATATAAAAGTATAAAAGTGTGAGGTTATTATAAAAAAGTATTAGTTATTTATGAATTATAAAAAGGTTAATATAGGGTATATATACTAATTATAGCTATAAAGGCTTTAGCTTTAGATTAATTTGGAGCTGGTCATAATAGTTAGTAGAGGGTAGGAAGGCTAAAGTAATACTTTAGAATATAATATATCTACTAATAGTTATAGTAGAAAGCAAGCTATCAGCCCTTCTTATAATTTAATATGAAATATTAAGGAGGTACTTTTATAATATATTATAAAATAACTCCTATAATAATTCTAGCTTTATTCTATTTGAATCATTCTTTAAATAAATTTAATAATTTAGAATCTTTTAGTAAAGTAGAAGACTAGAAGCTTTATCTGTATTAAATAAGTTTATAAAAGGAACATGAATAGCTAGTAAAATAAAATTTGATTATCTTAAAGCAGCTCGTTACATAACTATTAGAATTATATTAATTCATAGTAAGTCAATTACTAAACATTAATATTTCCCTTTTTAGGCTAGAGAATATTAAAATTAGTAATTTAATAAGATTTACAAATCAATCTATATATACTTCTCTTATAGTATTATTAATAGTCTAACGAATAAAACTACTTACTATATCTATTCTTATCTTATTCTTTATAAGGTTTAGAATAATTCCTCAGTATTATAATTATAGTTCTTTAAGGGTAGCTAGTTATATTACTTTGATAATTATATATAATAAGACTTCAAATATCTATCTAATAAAATTACTATACGCTTTAGTTATTTTAGTAATAATAGTCTCTTAATTGGAATTTGGAATTGTTTTCTATTACTATAGCTATAGCAATATAATTAATATAGAGTTTTACTCTTTTATAAATTCCTTATTAATTATACTTTAATAATTAGAATTACTATGAATTTGAATAGTAATAAAAGATTTATTATTTATTAATAAGAAAACTAGAAAGAGTAATTTATCTATTTGGCTATATATCTCTCTAGTCTTATATATTATTATAGTATTACGATTAATAGCTAAATTAATCTACCCCCTGGAAACTTCTTCTAGAAAACTAGATATCTTTCTTATTATTCCTAATCTTTTTATTTAATCATAATATTTAAGTTTTGATACAACAAGCTACTAGTAGGTAACTAAGATGTAGCTTATACTTAGTAATCAAATAGCCTTTAGTATTATAATATATATAAGTATTAGCCTATATATATATCTAAATAATAATACAATCTACCTACTAAGTCTTATATATATTCATAATAAGACTAGACTAAAACTTACTAATTATAGCTATCTAGCCATCTAACGTCTTATAATAGAAAGGAATAGTATTATAATAGTTCTATATTGATATTAAAATAGCCAAAGGTATTTTCTATTTCTAATATTCATATATTCTTATTCTAATTAACTATTAATTCCAATTGAGATTGGGGTTATAATTGGGTATAGGCTTGAAATTCTATATTAAAGATTTCAAAGTCTATAGTAATTATATAATAATATTAGATTCTAATATAATAATCTACCTCATTACCATTATGACTAATTATAGTTATTTAAGTTTAAGAGAAGAGAACTAGTTAGAAGTAATTTAACTAGATATCTTCTATTGAAAAATACTTCTCTATTTATCTTATAGCTGATTCAATCTTGATAGAAAACTTAGTAAATATCTATTTAGACTTTAATAGAAATACTATATATTTTTGAAGACTTAGATATTATGATAAGAATGCTTATTATATTCAATAAGGTATTAAAGATATATATTCATATTTTGATTATATTAGAATCTCTATATTTTATAGAAGTTGCTAATGTATATTTATATTTTAGGTAATTAATTAGTCTATAAGAATTATTAGAAGTCTTTTAAGTTTGTGATAAAGGCTTAATTAATATCTAATTTATATTATATAGTTGTTTATTACATAGAAAAATAGAAAGTATTATTCTTAAAGAAAGTATTAATAAGAAATAGTTTCTTTTGTATATAGAATACTTCTATTATTCATAAGACTATTTGAGAATCTTATTGAGGTTATATAAAGGCTTTTTTGAAGAATTAGTTTTTATTTCCTATGAGATTAGTCTACTAATAGTTCACTAAACCTTATCAGAAGTTTTAAAGATTAATATTTATTATTCTTATTGTTTTTATTTTCGTTGTATAGCCTATTATTTTCTATGAAATAAAATATAAGTAGGAAGTCTATTAATATTGAAAACTAGCTATAACAGACATTTTAATTTTACTTTAATATAATGATACTAAACTTAAAGAATTTATATTTAAGGTGAAAACTCTTTATTTGATTTAATAGAGCTTTAATAGCAATATTCTTTATAAGTCCTAAGACTTAAGTCTATGATATACTAATTACTATAGCTAGCTTCTAGTTAATATAAGGCTAAATTCCTTATAATTATAGTAATTAATATACTTGCGTTATATTAATCTTTTTATTAATGAATAACTGATAACTCCTTTTATAATAGGTTTATATTATTTTACCCCTATGCTTTTATGGTCTTTTGAATTATAATTAAGTTCAATATCTAAAGATAATTAATTACACTTAATTATAGGGATTCTGTTTAAGTACTCATGATAATTTTAATATCTAGAGTCTTGTTGTTTTTAATATAAACTACGTCTTACCTATCTCTAAGAAAAGAATTTATATTATTAATATAAAGGTTCTCTACTACTGATATAAGTTAATTGATAGTGTCTATATAAGTATAATAAAATTTCGCCTATTCTTTTTAACGAATAATCCTAATATATCAATTAATTATAATTAATATATAAGTAGTACTCATATAAATATAAATCTTTCTAGTATAGCTAGATAGTTTTTAGAGTCTCTATAATTATATTATTATAATATTCGAAGATATCTAGTAATTAGTAGTATAGTAGTATATTAATTTTAAAGTATTATCTATTTGATACTTAACTTCGAATATTATTAGTTTAATATAATAACTTATATATTAGCTAGAAGAGTCTTTTCCTTCATATCTATAGACTATTTATTAGTTATAATACTTAGGATACGTTTATTAAGACTTATTCTAATAACGTAATAGTTTTAAGTATAATAGTCATAACTCGATATTTCTATATTTAACTTATAGGTATCTTTTATCAATAGCTATATATATTTCCAGGAGATTCTAATTCTATTATAAAAGATATAGAAGAATAATAGATTATAGAATACCTAGTTCTTAGTATTCTATTTTATTTGATTTCCAAGAGATTCATAAAAGCTCTCAACTCTATAATTTTAATAATTATTCTTAGCTATATATACTAAGTGTTAGTCTGAATAAGGTTTCCCCTATATAGATTATCAATATAAAGTTTAGTATTAGAATTAGGGGATATAATTATTTGTAATAATATGTAATTTCATTACTATTTTTGCTAATTATAAGCTAGGAATAGTATAAATAGTATTATTAGGTAAGACTTATAGCTAAATTTATATATAAAGTGCAACGCTTAGATACTATTTTAGATATAGAGTGAAAGTAATTAAATTACTAATAATAACTAAAATAATATTATATATACTGGTATTTATATGATTATTCTTTAGTATTTTCATAATAAGGTCTATGTTAAATTTTTAAAACAGTTATATTGAATTAGACAGCAATAATACTTACTTATATAATTCATATTTTAATGTTCTAATTCTTAAATAGATGTAATATAATAGTATATATCTTTATGCTCATAAGTATATCATTTATACAGAGGTTTTACTTTATAAACCTATACGTCTTGTTAATATTTATATTACTTATTTCTTTTTTCAGAATGTATATAGATAATTATATATTATAAAAGCTCTAAATTCAATATAATCAGTCTTCTTTAGAAGAGAAATATTCCTTCTATACTCACTAAGTATCTCTTCTAATTACTAGCTATTCTCTCTCTATAGATATCTAGAAGTCTTTATTATAAGTCTTAATGTTTCCAGAGTCTCCTATAAGATATACTACTTGATTTTTAATAAAGTCTTTTATTATTAGAAATAAAATATATTATATTAGAATCATAATCCTAGTCTGTTATAACCTTCTTTTATATATGAGTATTTGCTAGGTATTTTCTATTATCTTATATATTCCTTTATGATTTAATCACATCGACTTTATATTTAAAATAATTTCTAAGCTCTTTATTATATATATAGATGTAACTATAACCTTTACCCAATAATAATGTTTTTATTAATACTAGCTTAAAACTCAGTAGAATAATAATGAAATTCCCTATTAGTATAAATACTTTTACTTCTACAGTGGGTGGACATTAATAACAGTTAATGCGTTAAAAACAGCGTTTTTACACTAAAAACACGATTTTTCAACATTAAATAATTCACGTAATGATAGGTAAATGAATTGTAGAAAATCTATATATACCTCAAATATAAGTCTATACAATATATCTAAATTATAGAGCTTTTCTATTAATATTACGCTCTATACATTTAAAAAACAAAAGTCAGAAATTTGGATTTTTGGCTTCAGGGTATGTTATAAAGCATTTAGTAGATGAAATTTGGATTTTAAAATATACTTTCAGCTTTCTGATTTTCCTATATTTTGAAGTATAAATAAAAACGATATTTTCTCTATGTATAAAATGAATATTATATAGTTATCTATATATGTATCCCTTTTCAGAATAATTAGGTATACTAATAATTATATAAATACGTTTAAAAACATTAGGATTAGTGGACTTTTGGTGAGGATTTCATCATTAACCGTTTTTAATGTCCCCCTACTATAGTTCTGATATTTATTCTTATGATAATAGAAGACTCTTCAATAATAATTTGTATAAAGAAAGCTTTATTTAAGCTAAGACTAAATTTACATAGCTACAAATACCTTTTAAGGTTATAGGATTAGGAGCTTATATAAGTCTCTTAAAATAAAATAAGACAGAATACCTATAAGAACTAGTATTCTATAATTTATTACCCTTCTATATCTGAATTATCCTTAGTATAGTCTGGGAGCTAGAGTAGTAATATACTATACCTTTATAATAGAACTAAAATATCTGTTAAATCTATATAGTTACCTATAAAAGTATGATAGAATAGATATGGAGATATCTAGCTAAAACTAATACAACTAAAGCTATCACTTTAAGAAAATGGATTTTGATAAAATTATCTTAAGTATTATAATTAATAAATAGTCGATTAATATTTTGAAATATATTATATAATTAGGCTATAATCTACTATGCTAAGCGAATAATATTTAACGTTAGGTATAAATTAGATAATATACTAATATAAATATATTATTATAACATTAGTTACTAGATATCTTAGAATATTATAGTAATATAATAATAGAGATTTTAAGAGCTATCTCACTATATTAAGAGTATCAATATCTATATAAGCATTATTTATATATTAGTTATATTTAATATATTAAGATTCTTTACTTATAAGAATAAGATATCTTATTATACTAATATAGAAACTATGAATTAATTTATGTTAATAATAGAGAATCTTTCCATTAGTAATATAGAGTCTTAATTTAAAAGTAAGTAAAGCTTAATTTATAATAAGGATATTAAGGTTATTAATATTAGGGTTATAATAAATATATTTTAATAGAATACTTATAATAAGTAGTAACTGAATATCTCGAAATATTAAAGTTATATATTAATAATTATAAAGGCGTAAGCGTATAAAAGTATAAAGTTATTATAGAAGGAATTATTAGTTGTTTATTATTAAAAAGATTTATATGAGGCAGGTATACTAATAATTATAACTATGGAGAATTTTGTCAAATTGACTATATGGCTAAAAGAATATAAGCCTATATAACATATATTACTAATATAACTATTTATAGGCTTAAGTACTATACTACTCTAATTTAATATACCTACCTAAGACTACTAGAATCTATTAGGCCTAATTTATTCTAACTAGTAGACTTAATACTTTATAAGGTAGGATCTCTATATATTTAATAAAGTATCTCTTAGATTATCTCTTATTATAAAGCTTCTTTACCTTTTTACTTAGAGCGGGATTTGAACCTATAACCTAAGTAGTATATATAAGACTCTTGATTGTCAAATTAACTATATAGCTAAAAGGATATAGGCCTATATAATATATATTACTAATATAACTATTTATAGGCTTAAGTACTATAGTACTCTAATCTGACAGATTTCGCCCTAAATTAATTAGAAGTTAATTATAGTAATTAGTATAGAGAATAGTTATAAAGATATATATCCTATAGCCTATATAGAGAGCTAAGATAGTTAGAGTTAAATTATATATTATATGATATAGTAGCCTAAAGCTGCTATAGAATAAAAGCTTCCTTATAGCTGTTACTAATTAGCCTATTAAGTAGAAGTCTTATAACCTATAGAGACCTGATCTTTGTTATTATACTTCTCTTACTAGACCTTTAGCTATTCTTTTATAAATCTTATCCATAAGAATATTATAAATAGAAATAAGTTTTTAACTTCATATAAAGAATATTTAGCTTCTAACTAAAACCTATATCCTAACCTATTTTATACTAATAGCTATAGTTATAATTACTTTAAATCTTTAAATATTATATGATATGATTATACTACCAATATATAATAGTATAATATATCTAACCTTTAATTATACTTTCCTTACTATTAGCTTATAATAATCTCTATAAGCTATAAATAGGCTTTAATATATATACCTTTTTAGATAGTATCTAATAAGCTGTGTTTAAAATTTATCTCGAATATCTAGAATTTGTTTCTAAATATTATACTTTTATGCATTAGATTCTTCTTTATTATTTTAATTTTATTTATTAGCTCTACCAATTGCTTTATCTCTTAGTAATATATTAAGATTAAATATAGCTATAGCTACTTTAAAAGAGCTAAGGAAGTAGTAAAATTACCTTTATATAAAACTAGCCCTTTTAAGCCTTTATAAAAGTAGCCATAGTTTTTATAGTTATCGATAACCTCTGTAAGGTCAATATTTATATTAAAATTATAGCAGTTAACTATTGTAACGAATAGTGATTAGAAGTAGTTTATTCTTATCCTTATTCTTATTATTGGCAATATTATTATAAGATAGTCAACTAGTTTATTATAATCTATCGCTTTCTTTTATATTTATAACTAATATTACTAAGATATACTAGTAGTATTATTAGTACCTAGTAGGTATAAGTTGATATTATAAGCATTACTATAATAAGTTTAATATTTCGAAGCTACTACTATACAAATGATTATAAAGCTTATACTAGTAAGTTTATATATCTCGTTATTACTTTATTACTTTTCAGCTTCTTTATACTTCTAGATTAAAACTAGTTCTAAACTATTAATTATACTACTACGTCTTTTTAACTATATTTACCTATAGAGATATATATAAACTATAGTATATAACTAGGTATTGTGCTATAAAAAAGACGTTTTACTAAGTATTATATAAAGCTACCTATTAAGCGGGAGGCTGAATACGTAAAGCTCTATAGATAAAAATACTATTATAGTTTCAACTTGTTTAATATACTATATAATACTATATAACTACTTAAGTTTATATAGCTATAAGCTTTTTTAAATCCTTAAGAACGATTTTGAAGACTAGTTTATGATAACTCAATGACTTATTAATATTTAAATAACTTATTATATCTAAATCTACTTTATCTCTTATAGTATCAAAATTGATATAAATGATAAAATGATTTAGGGTATTTCATACTAGATTACTTAATAAGATCTATTTCCTTTATAGATTTAATAAAAAGATTACTAAGATTAGTAAATATTATACTAGTTTTAAATAAAACTTTCAGAAGTTCTCTAAGTGGTTGAATAATCTTATAGAAATAGAATAAGAGTTATGCTACTACTCTATAGAACTAAACCTAAAGTTTAATAAGTAGAACCTATTATAATTCTCCTGTAAGTAGCTAAAGAAAAATAATAGTAGCAAAACTAGCTAGCTCCTATACTCTTAATACTAATACTATACATCTTCTTTTTCTTATCAACCTTATCAATATATAGACTTTTTAGTATAAAGTTTCTTTATATATAAGAAGTATATTATAAATATAATAGTCTATAGTTTTGAACAAAGCTAAAATATTCTTTATAGATTACTTCTACTATCTCTTTTAATAATACTTTAGCTAAATATATTATAGACTTTATAAAGTTATATAATAAGAATATAAAGTTTAGGAGGGCTCTATAGAATATATTTAAAATAGAGATTTATATTCCTCACAATTACTACGCTAAGCTTAATATTCCATGCTATATATTAATAAGTATATTTTTCTTTATATGAAGAAAATACATTCTCAAGTATTACTTTAAATACTTAAACTATCCTAACTTTAAGTTATAATTTAAATAGACAACTTACTATATTAAAAACTACTCTAAAATTAGGAAATATTAATAGCTATATTTCTGTAACTAATAAAATCCTATTTTTCAAAATGTTATAACTAAGAACTCTAGAAAGAATAAAGAGACTATTTTTAAAGCTTTTATCTTGAAACTTATATATATTTAGAAAGCCTTTCTACTGAATCTTTATATAAGTATAATACTTGATTTCTAACTTATAAATATATACTATAGTATACTTAAGTATCAGTTAGTTTTCTTCAGCTCTAGAAACACCCTCTAGGATCTCTATAAGTAGTTATAATTAACTATAAATAATGCTATATTAATTTAAGAGTTATAATATATTTAGAATAATAGAAATAATATCTAGAAATAAGTTAATAGCGAGGTTTGAGTTAATTATATATATAACTCCCTTTAGAAAGACTCCTAATATAACATACTATATATTAGGGCGCTAGAGTAGCCCCCAGCTAGGCTACTACTTAGTTATATATAAAGAGGGATATTTAGGCTATAATAGCTAGGATTTCAGTTAGAAGAGTCAGATTTAAATATATTAGTAACCTTATACTTATATTAAAGCCCCCTATATAGATCTATTACTTAGTTATTCAATCTATTCCTGAAATATTTAAATTTCTACTTATTCTTAGGGATTCTAACTAATAAGTTATATAGAGAGTATTAGTATAACAATAGTAGTAGTTTAGGCTCTCGTACTTTTAATACTAATAAGGCTATTAATAGAAACATGCTAGAAAGGCTTTAGTATGACATTAATACGGCAGATAATAAGAATTTAATATATATGGTATTGATAAGGTCATTATATAAGAGAGATATTAGGGTAGTAGACAATAAGAATTCAATATATAAAATACCTATATAACTAAACCTTATAACTATTAAGAAATAAGAGATGACTAAAGTAATACCAATATACCTATGTAAATATATAGATATAGAGATTTTAATATATATATTTATAAGGCTACTATAGAGGCATTAGTATATATATATAAGTACATAGATTTAGAGATTTCAAATATATAGTAATAAGGCTATTATAAGAAAGGCACACCTAAGGAATACTAAGTCGGCACTAATATAGCAGATATAAAAATTTCAATATATATGGTATTAACAAGGCTACTATATAAAGCTACAGTAAGGCTACTATAAGAGAGACAAATTAGAAAGATACTAACTTATTACTAGTGTAATAAATAATAAGATTTTAATATATATCACCTCAATAAAACTACTATAAGAGAATATTATAAGATACTACTTATTAATAGTAATACTATTAGAAGCATAAGAGACAATTAGAAGAGTATTAATATACCTACCTAAATATATAGATATAGAGATTTTAATTATAAGATAATAATAAAGCCGCTACTATAAAGCTCCTAATATAAAAGTAACTAGAAGAATAAGGGCTACTAGAGGGACACTAATATACATATAGGTATATAAATAATAAGACTTTAATAATAAGAGATTATATATTATTATACTAATAAGGCTACTATAAGAGTTATATTAGATAGATATTAATACGGTAGTATAAAGGTTTCGATATAGATAATACTTATATAGCTATAGTGATAGGGCTATTATAAGAGTCTGGCATATATAGTACCTATACGCTTTCGACGAAGCTGTCATAAGAAAGATACTAATGTGGTAGATAATAAGACTTTAATATATATAATATGACAAGGCTATCATAAGAGGCTACTTATTAAGACTATTATAAGAGGCATACTAGAGAGGCACTAGTGTGGTATATAATAAGAGTTTGGTATATATAGTATTTATATATCTTCAATAAGACTATTATAAGAAGCTATAGCCTTAAGGGTATTATAAGAGAGGCATATTAGAAAGGTATTAGGTAAGTAGACATTTTAAGAGTTTGAAAGATTGTCTAAATAGATACTTTACGTAGCTACTATAGGCAGCTATTATAAAGAAAAGTATTTAGAAATATATATTGTATAACTACTTTTAGTTACAAACGAGGAGGTTACTATAGGGGTAATAGAAACACCTCTAATAATATTATTAGCAATTAGTAATACTAAAGAATATAAAGAAGTCCTACTTATTTTAATAATAATAGAGAGAGTCTTCTACTATTTATAAGAATATTATTATGTGGGTATAAAGGATTAGGGAGTTAGCTAAGGGTTAGTATTCTAGGCCTGATTATAGCCTAGATCTCTCTAGTCTTCTAGGCTATATAATTTTAAGATATAGTAGAATAAAAGCCTAATAATAAGGTAGTAATTCTAAAACTATATAGGCTTGATAACTATATAGGCTTTCAGACTATAAGGGCTTTGAGACTATGAGGATATAGCCTTCTTAAGGGGGGAGATAATAGCAGCTATATAGTAGCTAATACTACTGATAATTAATAGAGAAACTATTGACTCTACAATCTTTATATAGAAACTTATAATTATCAATAGAGGCATATTAGAAAGCTATTAGTAGTATCAGTAATATATAGCATATAACGTAGCTTTAAGTTAGTAGGAAGATTACTAGAAGAGTAGTAGATTAGTAGTAGTAGTAGCGACAATATATAGTATAACTTCAAGCCTTATAAAAAGATTACTAGAAGAATAGTAATAGTAGTATATATTAATATAATATAACTTTAAAGTAATATATAAGAAGCTATAGTAATAAGAGGCTAGTAGTATATAAGAGGCTATAGTAATAAGAAGCTATAGTAATAAGAAGCTTTAGCAATAAGAGGTTATAGTATAAATTTAAATGAGAAGGAAATTACTAGATATAGTAAAGTGTTAGGAATAATACGCTTAGGAGGTAGAGTTTACACTAGCTAAACCTCAGGCGCCGGTACTATTTCTATAAGCCTCGCCTTATTTAAACTACTTAAAATAAAACTTTATATAATATATATAACTATATTTTACTATATATAACACATACTAGATTTTACCTTTTAATTATATATGATAATTAAGAGTCTTATAATACTAAAAAGCTACTAATCTAAATATATATATTATAATAGTTTCATATACTTTAAATATTAAGATATCTATTGAAAATACTTTTCTTTTAGTCTTTAAAAAAACTAATTAGTAGCTAACTTAATATAATACCTTTCAAATAGAAGTTAAAACCTATAACTTATAGGACTATTTTAATCTTAAAATAATTACTTATTAAAACTTCTTTTTAAAGTTTCTTTAAAAGCTATTTTTAAGTAATTTTCTAAAAACTAGGAAATACTAATAAGTTTTTAAAATATTTAAATTAAGTATTCTTAAGGGTTCTACTTCTCTAGGGGTAAGTTATAAAGAAGATTAATAATTCCTTATAAATACTACTAAAGGAATTTATATAAAAGATATTATAAACTTTATAGAGAAAGATCTAAAAGCTTATATAGCTTTCTATAATCTTTTTATTTTAAAAGTTTAAAAATATTAACATAAATAGTTAAATTAAACTTATATAATAACTTAAATCCTTAGGTATATAAATAAAATACTCTAATATTAATATTGTTATATAAAAGGGAATATAGTAACATAAACTACTAGCCTCTATAACTACTTTAGTATTATAAGTAGTTTATACTTCTAGAATATTATTTTAATATATTATAAGATATTTTAATATTCTAAACTTAAATATCTTAGAAAAGAATAGTAATTAAAATATAATTTTAGAAGTAATAAGATATTATATATAACACTTAAGTAGTTAACTATACTTTTTCTATTACTAAAATACTTTAAATTTATAACTTTATAATCTTATTAACCTTATTATTAATTCAATCTTATATATAAAACTATATATTTATAATTTAAAGCTATTTAAATTCTATATTTCTAAATAAAGTTATTTTAACTATTATAGAAGTAATATAGTATCTCTTTAAAACCTTTTTATATAATAAGATTAATTATAGTACTTTCAATATTATAGTAGAAGCTCTAGCTACTATTTTAAATATTTAAAATAACAAGAAATATTTTTAAAGCTTAGATAAGCCCCTATACCTTCTAAAATATAAGCTAAATTATATTTTAGTATACTATTACTATATATACCTCTAGTTAGCTTATAAGGGCTAGATATTAAATACTTTAATTAAAAATAGAATTAAATAGTTATTAGCCTTAGATCTAGACTTCTTAAGGAAAGTTTAAACTTTTAAATAATAGTAATTATATAGTTAACTGTCTAGTTAAAATAGCTATAATACTATATAATTAGTATATTATAAAGAGGAACCTTAATAATATTCTTTCTAAAAGTCTTTTATTCTTAATTTAGATATTTCAATTTATATCTTCTAAGATATTAAGTATCTTATAACTTTTTAAGACATTCTTCTAAGAGATAATATTTAGTATAATATAAAGCTTATACTTATTAAAAACCATGGAAATACTAAGATTTTTATTATTATTAGTAAAAATAAAAAGTTAAACTATATTTATATAATATTACTTTCTATATTACTCTAATTATAAATTTTATCTCTTTTTAGTAATTATAAAAATAAAGCTATTTGTAGGATATCAGGCTAAATTACTTATCTTAACTATAGAAAGATAATTATTCTAAAGTTATAGCTATTAATATTTAATATAATTAGTAAATCTTTAAATACTATATATCTTATGAGAAATTAACTATTTTAATAATATAATTAATATATTATAAACCTTCTCCTAAATATTACTACTACTAATAATATACTATAGATATTATTTAAAAACTTGTAAAAAATAATAAATAGCTCTAATATTAGTAATAAAAACATCATAATAGAAAGCTTCTTAACTACTTTATCTCAACTATATAAAGTATTTATATTACTAATAACTACTTAAAATATAATAAGTATTAGCCTACTTAGGGGGTATATGAAACTTATAGTACTAATAAAGCAAAATATAAGATCTACTATATAGAATATAAGAATACCTAATATACTATTCCTAAAGAATATATTACTTTTAACTTCTATTCTTATTACTAAAAGTATAATAACTATACTTTAGCTCTAATATTTATAGATAAAATAACTAATTACTCCTAAGACTTTCATTTTATTAACTATACTAGAACTATTATTATAGGAATATTCAAAGGTTTTATCATACTCCTTAAATATTAGTATAATATTAATATTAAAGTCTTTGAGTATAATAATAAAATCCCTAAATATAAAAATCTGAAATGAAATCTAACATCTTAAAATATATATTTTAGCCTATTTACTCTATATATCTAAAACTAAAGTAAAACCCCTAAGTATATTAGAGTAATTATTAAGATATATATAAGAACTATAAAATATAAAAGCAAACTACTTTATAAATTCTAACCTAAAACTCCATAAGTAGTAATATTCCTTTATAACTAAATACTAATATACTTCTTAAGCTAATAAATACTATATTAAAAGCTTTATAAAACCACTTGAAAAGATAATACTATAAGGTTAGACTTAGCCTATTCTTATATTTATAATTATAAATACTTTATTCTTACTATAGATATAAAACTTAAGTATAGTTAGTTGGTATACTTCGAGAAGTATATTTTTATTAGTTTTTTAGTTAGCTATATTTCAACTATTTAATTTCAAATATAAAACCTAATTTAAAATAAAACCATAATAACTTATAATATCTCTCTTAATAAGACTTTCTTTTTGAATAAAGATTTAGCCTCTCTATAAAATAACTTTAAATAGTTTAATTCCAATAAAATCTCTTACTAATTATAAGAATAAATAAATATAGTAGAACTGTTTAAAATTAGCTCAACTACTTATTTAAACTTTAAAAAAAAACTTAATAAAGTAGTTTATATTAAAATAAGAAGTAGCTATAATAATTTAAAATCTTATATCTATATAGTAGCTATTCTAAAGCTTTATGAAATACTATTTAAAACTATAAGATCTATATTTTTAATCCCTCTAAAGTTACCTACTATATGTTTCTATAATCCTATTTATATAAATAAGATTATAAAAAAACACAGATTTTAAATATTCCTAGAAAGAGTTAAATATAAAAGATAGATAAAATACTATATTAAAATGACCAAAAAATCTTTATTTAAAACTAAGTGTTTAATTAGTATTTTTTAATTATTTTGAGATACTTTAAAATACTCCTACTTATAGCTATAGAATAATATAAATAGTTAATTAGAAAAAATCCGAAACGCTTAACCTTTTTAAAGACTTTTAAATATAAATACTATACATTCTACTAATATATTTTAATTATAAAATAAATTAGATATTATAAACCACTTTAAATATAAGAAAATAGAAACTCCTATTTAAGGAATTCTATGATAAATACTATTATTATTACTTATATCTCACTTAGTAATACTTACTTATCTATATACTAAAACTATAATAATAATTAAATAAACTTATCTTAAAAGTTATATAAAATCGTACTCCTAGAATAAAGTTAGTAAAACTCTTATAAAAAGTTCAAAAGTTTTAAAATACTACTAAGTTTATATTTATAAACTCAATAAGTATAAATATCTCTTAAAAATTGAAGCTTAACTAGTTATCTATAGAAATTAATAGTTATAAGATAATTATAAGATTTATATAGTTATTCTAATAAGTATATTATCTTAAATCTTTATAATAATTACTAATTACTTTAATTTTAAACTACTCTAATATAATATAGTTAATATATTTATATATATAATACCTAATAAGATTACTTATATAGAAATACTACTAGGTTACTAAATACTAAGTAAGATCTACTATTTTAATAAAATACTATATAACTTTTAGAAATCCTCTTTCTTATAGTAATACTACTTTAAAATAAATCTTAAATATTTTAACTTTAGATTTATTATAAGAAAGCTATATTACTAATTCAAAAAGCATATTATCTTCTTCTTCTATATTAATAACTATATACTTTCTTTTCCCTTAAAGAATATATCTAGAATACTTATATTATTAATAGACTTTTAATAGAAATATTACTTTAAAGAAAGTAAAAGCCTATAGTAGTTTCTTAGTATTAAGGTTATTTAAAGTTAAATAATATGATAGTTATAACTCTTATAAGTAGTATATATCGAAAAGTTCCTAAAATACCTTATAATATATATATAATATATTAAATACTTTAAAACCCTTCTGAAAACTAAAGAACTCCTATTATAATATAAGTAAACTTCTTATATAGAACTTAAGTACTACTAATAAGATATCAGCTTTATTAATTATACTATAGTTATAATAAGACTAGATATTACCTATATAGTAAGCTAATTATTATGTTTTAACTAAAGTTCTCTAAATACCTACTATATAGAAACTAAATAGATTATATAATATTTCAATAAAATAAAATACTTCTATTTTGAAATTAGCTATAAAGCTAATAATCTATTTAATAACTTTATAATTACTATGAATACTAGCTTTATAGAAAATAGTAATAAGTAAAAAAGCTCTTAAGTATATATTATATATCTCTTCAGAAGCCTAATTATATAATAAGCTAATAAATAAAATATTATTACTATTTTATTAATGAAAAAAGGGTTTTTAGTATTATTCCAAACTATTTAAGAAGTTATTTTTACTAACTACCTTATTACTATATTCTAAGTAGACTTTATAATAAATATATTTAATAGAAGTAAAATATATAAATGTTATCCTACTATCTTAATTTAATTTAATAACTAGTAAATAAAAAACTTTATTACTATTAAACTAGTCTAACTATATATAAAATTATAATATATAAATATTTATAACTACTAATTATAATAAGAAGCTTTTTAAAAGTACTTTAAAATTAAATATATACTTTTAAGAAACCTTATAGCTAATAGCTTTATAAAACTCCTTTGGAACTATTAATTGAGTATTTTTATTACTTAGATTAATATAATAAACTGATTAAACTATTTAAGATTATAATAAAAAAACAATATCAAGAAAAGTTTCTAATATTTAAAAACTTTAATAAAGTTTTTAACTATTAGTTAGGATCTATAGATTCTAAATTATAGTAATAATAAAATTAAATAAAAAACTTAGAAGTACTAGAGGTATTTTCTAATTAATAAGAAGTATCTAAATAGCTTATAAATAGTATTATTCTTCTCATTATAAGAATAGAAGTTTAATAAAAAAATACCAGAATAATAAAAAGAACTTCTTATAAGATATAAATAGAAGGTTTATCAAGTATTATTTAAAGAAACTAGGTTATAAATAAAGCCTTTAAAGCTAGGGGGGTATATTAGGAATATTATACTTAGAAGGTAGAATTTATACTAACTAAACCTTAGGCGTTAGTATTATCTCTATAGGTTTCACTTTATTTAAACTATTTAAAATAGAGTGTTATATAGTACGTATAGCTACGTTTTATTATACATAATACATACTAGATTTTACCCCTTAATTATATATAACATAAGATGGTAGTAGTAGTAAAAACCACTAGTAGTATATAAGAAGTTATATTAATAAGAGGTTTTAATAATAAGAAGCTATAGCAACAAAAGGTTATATTAATAAGAAGTTTCAGCATCAAGAAGCCAGCAGCATATAAGAAGCTATAATAATAAAAGGCTAGTAATATATTAAAAGCTAGTAGTATATAAGAAGCTAGTAATATATAAGAAGCCAGTGGCATATAAGAAGCTAGTAGTATATAAGAAGCTAGCGGCATATAATAGGCTTAAGAGACTCTGCAAATAGTATTACTCTTCCTACTATAGAAGTAGAAGTTTAAGAAGAATACTAGAAGTCTAATAAGTATATAAAAAGCACTAGAAGGCTAGTATGAGGGCTGGGATATATATTATTAGAGAGAATTTTAAAATCTAAAAATAACTTGATTTAAGCTATAAGATAGACTATAAAGATATAGTCTATAAAGGGGAGGAATATCTCAAGCCGTACTAGTAGCCCCTAGTTAGGCTACTATCTAGTTATACATAAAGAGGGATATTTAGACTATAATAGTTAAGATTCTAGTTAAAAGAGTCAGATTTAAAGATATTAACAACCTTATATCTATATTAAGGCTTCCTATATAGATTTATCACTTAGTTACCAAATCTATCCCTAATACTATAAAAGAGTTAATACCCTATTTATATTTATACCTTATAGTATTTATATCTATCTATACTAGATAAAACGTATATTTTTCTTAAACTTATATATAGGTATTCCAATAGGAAGTATTATATATATAGTAGAATAAATTATTAATCTAAAACAATTATTTTCAAAGAAAAGTATACTTTATTTAATTAGTATAAATTCAATACTACTTCTAAAATTTGTCTTAAAATAGCATGTTGAGGTTTATTCATAAATTATGAAAGTATTAATAGGTTAAATAATAGTCTTAACAACTCTCTTCAGAATAATAAATACAATAAGACTATTATATAATACTAAATATAATATAACTTTGACAATAAAATTACTATTCTTTCTAACTACTTTTTAATATAATTGTTTAGTAAAAGCTTTATTACTTTTAATAGAAGTAAAATTATAAGAGTCTTCTGAAACTTAATAATATTCTGTATTCCTACAAAAAGGAATATCTCTAGTAATAGAAATGCTACCATAACCCTTATATTTATATTTATATTTTAAAGCTATTATTTACATACTAGCTTTCAAAATATCTTACCAAACTTCAATACTACCAGCTTCTTAACTACTAGATATTTATAATTAACTATATTTAAGTAAATGGTAAACTTTTCTATTACTTTTATACTTCTATAATATACTCTAGTAATAATATATCTTAAGAGATCTTCATTAAGTACTATAATTAAGATAATTAGTATACTTATACTTCTTAATATTATAATATTATATATAAAACTAAAT
The DNA here is from genome assembly GCA_000350065.2 of Colletotrichum orbiculare MAFF 240422. Classification (NCBI taxonomy): domain Eukaryota; kingdom Fungi; phylum Ascomycota; class Sordariomycetes; order Glomerellales; family Glomerellaceae; genus Colletotrichum; species Colletotrichum orbiculare. The sequence goes on along the minus strand of AMCV02000024.1, from coordinate 25,742 downwards.
AATACCTTTTCCCTACTCTATTTTAGAATTATAAATCACCTTAGTATTATATTTAATAATATCTATAACTAGCCTTACTAAAATATGAAAGTTATGTTAATTGTTTAAAAATGTTAGTATCTATAGATACTGCTTAATAAAGAGAGAATAATAACCTCTATATATCTTATGGAAATGGAAATACAGAAGCTTTACTACTATTTTAAATACTTGGTTATTATATATTTCTATAACATCTTTAATGAAATAGAATTTCTAATTAAGAACTATATTCTTTAGAATACTTAAGAAGTATTACTACTAGTACTAGATATATAATATAGTTTTTGTTTACTATCTTTAGTAATATTAACTTTTACTTTGAAATTATTATTAATATTATGTATATTAATAGATACCTAATACTCTATATTATTAATATTATCAAAGTATCAAATACTACTTAATTTCTACTAAATATATTAACGGAAGTAAAATGGGAAGCTTTTGAAATATATTAGATTGATATATACTAAAGCTTTTCTAATTGTATTACTACTAATAGAAGTATAATATTTCAATCTAAAGACTTCAGATTAGAAGTGGAAATAATAGAATAAATAGTTTGTATTATTCTTATTAAAGTATAGAATAGTATTGATAAGGTTAAATACTACTATATATCTTTCTACTATATATATAAGATCTATTATAATAAATTACCTACTACTATTTGAGAGGTGTCATTTTAGGTAATATATAAGGTAATTAATGATACTATTAAATTGAATAGTTTAATATCCATTCGATTTACCTTTAAGATTAACCCCTATTTTCCAGAGGATTTAGCTCTTTCTCTCGATATTGTTATTTGGATTGATACTATATAGAACATAATAGAAATAATCTACTATAAATATATTAAATATCTTATTAATACTACTTTAATGATATGTAATAGCTCTAATACCTCCTTCATTATAACCTTTCTATTATAATCTCTTATGTATAGATAATATGAGGAAGATAAATAGTAAAACCTATACTACCTCTTCACTATGTATAATAAAATATATCTTGTTGAACCCCTTTATAACCCTTAAAAGTTTAAATTTATAGCTATCAAACTATATTATAAATTTTCTCCTATTCCTTAATATAATAACTTATAACTTCTATAATTACTATAAATAACAATATTATATGTATTTAAAGACTACAGAATAGTAAAGAAAGAAATAGAATCTTATGATCCTGAAAGGTTATACTTATCTTATTTCCTACTATTCCTAAAAGTATAAATAATCTAAAGATATTATAAAGTATTCAAATACTTATTATAATCTAAAATACTTCTGGATATATCTTACTATTTTATTATAATAATAGTATCATAATTGTAAGTCTTATAATTTATAGTCTTAGTATAAAACTTAAGGTTCTTAATAATACTACTGTACTAACTAGAAATTCCCCATCACTAGTTTGTATACTAGTTCCCAAAAGAATTAGAAATATTAAATAATATTATAATATTCTTAAGACTATAACTATTCATTCTATATTCTATCTTTGAGTTTATCTAAAGATCAAATAGTACCCTAATAGTGAAAAGAAACCTATAATCATATCTAGTTACTCTAGACTTATCTATAACTATTCCTAAGTTTTCGAATATATAATAAATAGTATACAGTATTTCTACTATAAAGAATAATAATTCTTTACCTTCATTAGTTAGTAATATACTACTTTAAATATAACTATTTAATAGAATCCTAATATCTCTGAATCATATACTTTATAAAGTTAATTTATTTCTTCCAGATTTCAATTAAGAGTTTTATTTTATCATATACGTTATAGTGAAGGAATAGTAAGATATAATACTCATATATAACTTCTATAAAAACGTATTATTAGAATACCTAGACTATGTTTCAAAAGATAAATTAAACAAAGATTAAGAATATTATTACTACTAGTATTATAAAGATTATTTAGTATAACCCTATTTTCTGTAAGAATTATAAATATTTCAAGTTCTATATTAGTAAGAAAGTTAAAACCAAAAATACTAATAATATATATAAGGAGTTAAAATTGATAATCTAAAGCTTTAGAGATAATAGTAAATTTAGAATACTAATATAATTACTAATAGTCTCATAGAATAACTAATAGTTAGTTATAACTATCGTTTTAGTTCTCTTCTAATATAGTAATATGATAATATAGTTCTATAGGATATAGAAAATTATAATTAAGTTATAATAGAACTTATGAGGTATATTACTACTAAATTACTCTTATAATTTAAAGTATAATACTTTCTAGGTCTTATTATCATTATTATTAAATTATTATATAACTTCACTTAGACTTATACCTACTAATAGTAACTTACTCTCAATATTATAAAGAGTAATTATAAATAGAAATATTAGTATATAGCTTATATTTCTTTATCTTATACATTAAAAATAGCCTTTTTAACCTTATAGATATATAAACTAATAATAGCTTTAGTTTCTTAAATACTACTATCTTATACTATAAAAATAAGGAACCCCAAAAAGCTTTTCTAAAGCTAAGCCTAAAATAGGTCTCCTCAAAGTAGAACTACTAGTGTTTAATAAAGGTATCTTATTAGTTAAAATTAATACTTTCACCCTATATTAAAAGTACTATTCTTTATATAAATAGACAGTCACTAGAATATATAGCAAAAGGAAAAAGTTCCTAGTATCAGTTATACTATACGATAGGGTATATAGTAACTATACGTATTACTATACATATAGTTTTATATTTTCTATACCTTACTAGTAATAAATACTAGTTATTTAGTATTAGTTATAATTAAATATATAGTAATTAGTAAGTAACTATTATATTATAGATCTAGAGCTTTATATAGCGCTATATACGATATAATATAATTATAATAAGAACTAATAACTAGAATACTACTTTATACCTATATAGCAAGATTATATATAGGATATATTACCTTCTGGATAAACTGAGAACATTAAACTACTTAGAATTACTTATTACAATATACTTATTTCTATTCTAATATTCTTAATAGATTCTTTATATTAAAATAGAATTACTAAGTAAAAGGTGTCTAATAATACTAAGAATATAGACTTTATATCTTCGAATTATAAAATATCTTCTTTCTCATTTTCTCTTTAAAAAGTATCATACATAATATTATTATTCTTTAATAGTTAGTAATAAATATATAAGAGAAATTATAAAAGCCTAGAAATATTTAAAATTCTTTAAATACCTCCAGTACTTTCTAATTAATAATCATTTATACTTTTGTTAAATCTATCTTAACCCCCCTTAAAATATTTTATAGTCTAGAAAGTCTATTTCTTCTATATAAAACTTATATCAAGAAGGTTCAGCAAAGCAATATATTTTATATTATCTAGCAAATACTTATAATAATATTATAATATAAATCCCTCTGATATTTATCATATATACTATATAATATATAGTATATAATATAGATTAACTAATAAGTATTAATTGAGTTTATATATGGATATAGTTAATATATATCTAGAAAGTCACTAACATATTAGTAGAACTCAATAATACTACTATATACTTATAATAACTATACTATAAAATGTTCGCTTTATATATAGAATATATAATATCTAGCTAGGACCTATACTTTAACCTGCCCTATACTAATAGCTATAGCTATAGTCACTTTAAGTCTTTAAATATTACGCAATAGTATTATACTAATAATATATGATATAATATCACTAACCTTAAGTTATCTCATCTAATAACACTATTTTGAGTTTTCCTAACTATTAGCTAATAATTATAATAGATTTTGATTTTTATATTATTTCGGAATAAAGTAATACTTAATAAGCTACTTCTAATATAGATTTAAAGAATTCAAAGTTATTACTAAATATATTATTTTTAAGTATTAGATCCTTCCTCATTATTTTGATTTTATACTTCTTAGTTATATTAATAACTTTATCTATTAATAATATTTAGAGGTTAAACTTAATTATAACCATTTTAAAAGAATTAGAGAAAGTAGTAAGGTTACTCTTATATAATTTTAGTTTATTTAGACTTTTATAAAAGTAGCTATAATCCTTATAATTATTAATTATTTCAAAAAGATTAATATTTATATTAAGGGTATAGGAACTAAGTATAGTAATAGTTCGTATTACTATTGTTATTATTATTATTAATAGTTGAAGTAGTATTATTATAAAAAAGAGAGGGATAGTCGGCTAGTCTATAGTCTATTACTCTCTCTTATCCATATAGCTGGTATTATTAAGGTATACTAGTAGTATTATTATTAGCTAATATAGATTAATATTATAGGTTCTACTAGAGTAAGCTCAATACTTTAAAGCTACTACTATAGAAACTGTTATATAATCTATACTAATTTCTGGATTAAAGGTAGTTTGAAACTAATTACTATACTACTAAGTCCTTTTTACTATATTTACCTCTAAAGATATGTAGATAGGCTATAATATAGTACTAAATTTCTTTTCTATTATAGAGAGTTTATATTGAATATTATATAAAGCTACTTATTAGATAGGAAGCTGAATATATAATACACTCTAATAATTACACTATATTCTAAATACTATTTCTTAATAATCTTTAAGCTTAATCTTAATATAATAATAAATCTTCTTAAAGTTAATTTCTGAAATCAATATAATTCCCTAGAAGCTATTTCAAAGCTTACTAATAGATAATAATAAGTATAGATTCTTAACTATAATTATATTAGGTCTTTAGTAATAAATAAAAAAATATAAAGAATCATTCTTCTTTAAAATAGAAAAGCTTTATATGTCTATTTTACTTATAGATAACTATATATATTTATCTACTAGATTCTCTATAATATATATTCTAAATTCCTCTAATTATTACTTATTCAATACATATATAAGCCTATGAGGTAATTAAGTATTTAACTCTAAATTAATAATATAATCCGTATTTTTAAAAACTAAGACTAACTTTCCCATAACCTTATTCAATACTTCCTACGTATCAAGAAAATCCTTAGAAATATCTATAATTATAATACTCTAGTTCATTTCTCTAAATGTTACTATATCGGCCTTAAGACGTTTCCTTATTTTATTGATAGAAAGTATATAGACGGCCTTATCCTTCTTAATAATTCTTTAAGTAAATATTTCTAATTCAGCATAAATATCTACTAATTCTCTTAGATATTCATCTAGATACCTATTATACTATTTCCTCAGATCATAGACTATTATCTTAATCAGAAGCCTATATATATTCTTAATCAATAAACATTAGCAAATAGCCAATGTAAAATCTATAAATAATTCTTTAAATCTATAAAGAAAGATATCGGTTACTATATATTTCCAAATTTTAATATTAAATTATTTAATTCTCGTAAAAGAGATATAGTTACTTGAACTAAGACTAGTCTTTATAGTATAATTAGCTAGAAATTAATAAAGTTTATTTGTAAGTATAAATCTATATTTACTATTACCTCTCTGTCTTCAATATCTTAGAAAATAGGTAGTAAGCCTTTAATTTTATTCTCTATGAAGATTAAGTATTTAGTTAATAGAAAATCCATTAATTCTATCTCTATGCCTATTTATTTCTCTTAATCTCCTTAATATAGAAATTAATCTTAACAATTTAGACTCAAGTATAGAAGCTAATAACATTTTATATTCAGATAATTGTTAATATTAAATTCATATTTGACTTAATCTTATAATTTATAACTCCATATCACATGTTATTATATAAGATATATATTCGTGTGATTTGTAATAAACATAATAAATATATATTTCTTTACTTTAAAATATGTACAATAGTACCTCATTTACTAACATTCTATTCTTACTAAGTTAATATTATTAAACTTAAAAGCTAAGCTTATCTTATTATCCTTAGTGATATAGGTAATTAGAAAGACTATAAGTCTATATATAGCCTCTTATATTCTATATTCCTAATTGAGTTATATTTATATTAATATTAGAATTCTTATAATCTTTTGACTTCTATTATAATATCTCTAGGTTTTAGAATTAAGACTTCAATCTCTCTATCTCCCTCTTTGAACTTGAAATCAATTAGTAAAAGTAAATAAAAGCTTCTCCCTTATTCTAATCCAATCTGAATATTTCTAAATTATGATATAATACTATCTAACTACTAAATATAATACAATATAGATAATTGATATTTTCCCTATTGTACTTCTTCAAATTTCTAAACTAATTATAAGCTGGTATTCATATAAAGACTATTATTAGGTAGAATCGATAGATAAAACTATCTATAAAGTAAAAAGCTTAGATATTATTCTTAGTGTAGAATATAAATAACTAAATACTAAAGTTTAATATTCTTAATTACTATAAGTATAATATATAAGATATTATAGTTATATTAATTTGTAATATACATAATTATATTAAACATTATAGTTATATTTACATTCAATTCTATATATCATTACTATTCAATATTTAGCTAACTTTTACTTTTTTATAATGAGAATAGTAGGTTTAAATATTATAGCAGGTATGTGTTATAGGCTATACCTAGTTGTCGGGTATAGGCTATGCCGTACTACACCTTACTTAAGTCTAGCTAAACAACAAGTAGACGACTTGTTATTATATACCTTTTGACGAGGCTACGGTATATAGCTTAATTAGTAGTACTATATATATATAAGTATTAAAAGCAGAGATACTGTTAGCTATCATACTATACCCCCCAGTTAGGAACTAGCTTTTTATATATAATAAGTCAACCTATTGTCTAGTATTTAATCCGTATTATGTATGGCGATTTATATATAGATTTATTCCCTAGCTAATAGTAATACTAGAAGTATATTACTTAAGTATTTAGAAGCTTCTACTATAAAACTATAACTAATAAATAGTACAATGTAGTAGGAGTAAGAAAGGGGGATATATATTATTAACTATACCTAGTTATTAGGTATAAGCTATATCTATATTATACCCTACTTAAGTATAGCTAAATAATAAGTAGACAACTTATTATTATATACCTTTTGATAAGACTATAGTATATAGCTTAATTAGTAGTACCATATATATACATATATATATATATAAGGACTAAAGATAGAGATATTATCAGTTGTAATACTATGCTCCCTAGTTGGAGGCTAGCTCTTCATAGTAGGTATAATTAGATATATCTAATATTTCTTCTAACTATACAGTTAAATATAGTTACTACTACTAACTATTAGCTTTTACCAATAGCTATTAGTAACTGATAATTACTAATAGTTAGTAATAAGGCTGACAAATAATTATAATTATTACATAATTATTAGTATAATCATTTAAGGAATAACTACAATCTATAGACTTATATCTACCCTTAAGATTAGATTTATATTACTTATCAACTATCATATCAACAAATTATATTTACTACTTGAGATTCCCTTTATTTACAAAACTCCTTAATATTAGTACTATTTATAGAGTTTAAAGACAAAAGCTAACTCCTAAATATAGCTCTCTTTATAGAGTCCTAAGACATATATAACTTTTAATAGATTAAAGACCTTCTATATAGTTTAGTAATACTGATATCTAATATATATAATTTAAGCTTAAATACTACTAGTATACTATAAAAGAGTAAACCCTCTCTATAACTGATACTATATTGTAATAACTACTAATTATAAATAATGGTTAAAATAATAGAAGTCTATAGAAACTATATAATACAATTTGTTATAAATAATATGAATATCTATATTATTTCTTCTATTTTCAAAGAATAGAACAGAAATAAATATTATGTTATAATAAATTTAATAATAACTAATAGTAATTGCTATATTTAATTTTCAAATGGAAGAAACATATCAGGCCACTATGGAGAAGGGAGGTACTAGGAAGCTACTAAAGTCTCTATATACTAGTTTTAATTACTAGAATAATAGATATTCTAATAGTATAAGGTTTAAAAACAAGTATAAAGTTATAGCTAAATAAGACGAAGAGTAAGTTTAAATAATTATATAATATAACATATATCTATTATGGAATCCTATTACATAGTATCAATCTAGCCTAATATATTTCAATATTAACTTATATTAAAATATTCTTTCCTAGCAAAACTATAAAAGTACTATTTTAGAAACATATTACTTAAATAACTAACTTAAAAGTCTAGGGTGGGTTTAATGAGAATATACATCTTTATAGTAGCTAATGGTAATATTAATAAATTAGTAGAGCTACTACTCTCCTGGAATAATAATAGTCTTTCTAAATCTAATATAGACTAATTACTTAAGAGAGAAGTGAAGAAGTTGAAAAAGAAGTAGAAATTAGGGAAATTAATAATATTATATAGGAGACTTAGTTTGTAAGAAAATAATACCACAAAGTCTTTTACTTTTATCTTGAATCTTAAGAGATAAAGAAGAAATCTTTTAATTAAGTAATCGGCCTTTATAAAATATTGAAAGAATAGCTAGTCTAGTCTTGATAGTTTTCTATTTAAGCTATAAGAATAATCTATTTTAATAAATAATAAGTTTATTATAGATTAGAACAAAGTCTCATATATAAAGTTATATCTAATACGTATTATACCTTATTAGTAGATTAAACAGATTACTAGTGTATATTCTATTAATATTAAATAAATCATCTGAATAGTAATAGAAAAATAGCTAAAGTCTAATATAGATGTAAACAATATCTAAGCTACTATGATAATAGTTAGATTAAGTATAATCTACTAAAGGATTAACTAATTCTACTCATAGTTTATTAATATATATTGTTAAACTAGTAATAGGTAATTAGTAAAAGGTTAAAGGGAGTTAATAACTCTTAATTATTAAGGAATAAGTCATTTAGAGTAATATCTAAAAATAGTACTAATATTAATATAAATAGTAATCATAATAAGAAGTTCAGGTTCTATAGGAAGTAGGGAACTTCATAGGATTAATATCTAAATAGAATTTATTTTCAGGAAAATTAACCTTATATTATATAGAGCTTTTATCTTTATTATACTTAGGCTACTAGATAGTCTATTTACTATATATTTTAATATTATAGTTAGATTAGTTTAGAGTCTAGATAAATAAAGTAGTATAACTTTAACTCTTATAATTGATTTTCTATAACAAATAGAAAATATAAAGTTATAAGAGTAAAAGAGAAGATTTAAGCCTTTAAATACTTAAAATAGGTTATTAGGATAAATATAAGTAATAGCTAAATAGGTAGAATTCTAATATCCCCCTTTAGAATATATAAGATAAATAAATCTTTTATAGCTTAAAAAGTAGTAAAAACTCTAAAAGCTTTATAGGAAAGATAGAGATAAATATTCAAAATTTAAAGTCTAAAAAACCTAAAACCTAGGAAAAGGTTGAAGGAAAAGACTCTTAAAAAAGGTAAAAAAGAATTAGAAGAAATCAGAAAAGCTTAAAACTAGTAAAACATTAAAGGAAAAGATGAATCCTTAGAAAATAGACTATTAAGACTATTTCTTTTATAAAAAGGCTAAATATTAAAATTATTCTATAAGATTCTCTTAATAATATTATGAAATTTAACTCGGTCCAAAGGCTTCGTTAAAGAATTAGTAATATTATCATTCATATTAATATAATAGAGATTAATCTAATTATCTCGAATAAGATTTCTAATATAGTAATAATAAATATTAATATACTGAGCCTTTTTATACAATTGAGTATTTTCAGTAAACATTTTAGCTAATTAATTATCTATAATAATAATTAGCTTATTAATAGTCCTAAACTCTAAAGTTTTATTAATAAAGCTATAGTTATTATATAAGTAAATAGCTTCTTTAGTAGTATCTACTAGAGTTATATACTTAGCTTTATATGTAGATAAAGCTACTATTTTTATTTAATTAAATTATAACTTATAATATTATAAAAATCTAGGTAAAATATATAAGCCGAAGTAGATTGTCTATTATTAATATCTCTAGCTTAATCTAAGTCTATAAACCTAAATAAATCAAAAGGATTAATATTATTATTATTATAAATTAATTTATAGTTAGGATTCTTTTTTAAATAACCTAATATCTTATTAAAAGTAATAAAAGTTCTTTAGAAGGATTTAAAGAAAATTGAGAATAAGTAGTAATATTTAGAGTAGTATCTAGCCTGGTGTTTAAGGCTAAATATACTAAAGAAAAAAGGTTTCTATTTCTTTGATACTCTAATATTTCTTCTTTAGTAATATTATCTTGATTAATAAAGAACTTAGCTTTATTATCTATTAGAGTATTAAAATTATAGATATCATTGTTATTAAATTTAGTATGGATTTTATTAGTATATTGAAACTAATTTATATCTATACTTTTACTCTTATGGTTAATAATTAAATTATTATTTAAAAATGTATTAGGCTCTCCAAGATCTTAGATTTGTTTATTTCTTTTAAGACTGCTATAAATATACTCTAAAATAGTAAATTTATTAGCTCCTAATAGTATATCGTTAATATGACATACTAAAATAGCCAAATATTTACTTTTATTAAGAATAGAATTGAGTATAAATATTTCTTTATTATAAGGGGATATTTTAAAACTAATCTTATATAAGATAGATTTAAAGTATAAATACTATAATCTAAAGCTCTATTTTAATTTAAATAAAGCATTAGTTAGTAAATAAATAAAAGGCTAACTTTTATAGTTAGTATTATAAATTAAACTTTTAGTATCTGTATTATAAATATAACTAGCAGGTAACTTAATATATATCTTTTAATCTACTTTTATATAAGTAAGTATACAAGTAATATTATATTAAATTAAAATCTAGCTATAATAAAGAGATATAATTAATATATATCTATACCTTTACCCGCTTGATGTAGTAGTTTAATGTCTAGCTGGCTTTTACTATTTTTATAGTAAGAATAATAAGTTTAAATCCTATAGTAAGTAAGTATAACTAGTAGTTATAAACTTTCTTATTATATAAACTAAGTATAGCAATTACTACTAGCTATTAGCTTCTACTAATAGCTATCTATAACTAGTAACTATTAATAGTTAGCAATAAGTATTACTAGCTAGTTAGTATTAGTATTATAGAATAACTTATTATAATCCTTTAAAAGAAACAACTATAATGAATATAGGTATATATATACTTTCTATTTATTAGCTATTATATTAACTAACTATATTATTACTATTTAAAGTTTCCTCTATTTAAATAATTCCTCAAACTTGGTATTATCTATAGGGTTTATAAGGTAAGAGCTAACTACTAGGTATAGTTTCCTTTAAAAGGTTCCTAAGAAGTATATAACTTTAAATAGATTAAAGACCTTCAATACAACTACTATATCTATACTTTTTAGACTAATATGTAGTATTAAAAGTATCTAAACAATTAATACTAAAGTATTAATTAAAACCTTGAGTAATAGATTTAGCCTTATATATAAGATTACTAAGATCCTAATTATTAGGTTTTATTTTATAAATCTATCTACCTCTTAATATATTAATATAATTCTTTTTACTAAAAGAAATATTAAACGGTAGTATAACTATCTAAACTTCTACAGACTATATAGACTTAATGTTTTTATTTATAATCTGAATCTAGTTATTATGAAACTAAGAACTTATAACTTTTAAAAAGATAGTTAGTTCGTCTAAAGTATTGATTAATAATATATACTTAGTAGTATGAGAATTACTATCTTTATTAATAAATAGGTTATTATTATAATCATATTAATTATAATTAGTATAAAAGACTAAAGAATGATAGTTTTTAATTATAAGTAGTATATTCTCTTCACATGAATACTATTTATAGTTCTTCTCAATTTTAGACTTAAAAAGGAAGTTCTATAGATATAGTAGACTTTTTATTAAAGTGTTTAATACTATTTATAATCCGATTAAGATAAGTTAAAGAAAAGCTACTTAGTTCCTTATTAGGAGAAAGATTTAAACTATTATTATTAGTACTAACTTTATTAAGAAGAAGAAAATAAGTAGTACTTTTAGTAGAATTATAAACTCTATTAGACTTAATAATAACTAAATTCTGAGAAGACTTATTAGAATTGAGTTAATTAGATTTACTCCTTTTACTCAATTGATTAGACTTAGTAGTAATAGTATTAATAAAAATAAATAACTCTTTTTTTTATTAAGAATTCAATTAGTTTTTAGGAATATTTATATTTCTAGACTAAATAGTATTATAAGCTTGGAAATCTAAGATTAAATAAATATTATAGCTATAGGTAACTATAGTACCCTTTTTCCCTTCTAGATTAAGTTTTTCAAGTACTTACTCTTAACTTTATAGTAATAAAAACTGCTTCAGACTTTTATATTATTAATAAAACGTTTTGTTTCATTTTCTAATTTATATAAAGTCTTTATTTAATAGAAAAATCAGGCATCCTATTATAAATATAGATAGAAGCTAATATAGCTAACTCCTCAAAGTACAAAAGTAAACTAGAATTACAAAGAAAGATTCTAGCCTTATTAACTATAATTCCTATAGTCTTTTTAATTAAACTATTAGGCTTATAAGTATAAAGTTGTCTTATATTGTAAATAATGCTATTATTAAGATAAATGACTTTTATTCTGTTATTAGAAAACTTAGGGCTACTATCTATATTAACCTTTTTAATTCTCTTATTATTATTCTTATTAATTATATTTATAAACTCTTTTAAAGCTAACATAACTTCTTTAGACTTTTTACTTCTTAATAACTTTCTCTAGATAAATCTACTATACTTATCTATAGATAAGATAAAGTATTTATAGTAATTATAAGTCTCTAGTAAAATAGGTCTATATAGGTCTAAATTAATATAATTAAGATATTTAACGTCTTAAAAACATTCGAATCTCTATTAACTTTATTAATAAACTTATTTTTAAGATAGACTTTATAAGTAAGTAGTTTATCACCTTTTAAATACTTATGGAGTTTTACGTATTTAGCCCCCCGCCTAGTAAGTAGCCTTATACAACGCCTAGTAAATAATCTCTGTAATAGGAAAATACCTAGTTATGTACTATAGCCTGTATGTGTCTCTATAGGTAAATATAGTTAAAAAGACCTAGTAGTATGGCTACCGGTTCAGACCCAGTTTAAATACTTATAATTAATGTTATTTATTATATTCTTAATTAATCTAATAACATTAATAGTATAGCTTATTCTATTATACTATAGTTTCAAGTTATTAATGTTAGTAATATTCATATAAAGAACTTATTACTTAAGTTAAATAGGAATTCTAAACTTATAGAAGTTATTAATCTTAATTCCTATAAATAGGAATATATCCTACTTAATATTATATAATATAAGTTTATTAAAGGAAATAGATAATATTCCTATTAAGTAAAATTGAAACTAATTTAATAAGTTAATACCTAGTTATAATATATAATATATATTATATAAAAGATATTTAATGTTATTTAAAATAATTTCTTAATCACCTTTTATAAGTAAAGTAATCTCTTTAGTATTTCCTTACTTAATAAGTAAAAAAGCCTTAGTTTTATTAATTAAAATATTATGACTTTTAACTATATAAATAGTAATTCTAGTATTAATAAAGAATAGAATAGTTTTAATCTATTCAATAGAACTTCTAACTTACTAAATCTTCTTAGAGATTAAAATACTAAGAGTCTTTTGTATAAGGGGCTTTTTAAGAGAAAGTTAGATTAGAATTATATTTTTAAACTTAAGATATTTTTCTTTATCTTCTTCTTCTTTCTTTTCTTTTCTAATATTAATATTAAGTTACATACAATTTTTAATTATATTATCAGAGATTTCTTCAACTATCCTTTCTTTAATTAAAGTAATGCCAATTAACTCTAAATTATTAATCCTATCTTCTTTTATCTTCTTCTTTTTAGAAGACTTAGAAAGACTCTTATTGATTTTAAATTCTATCTAGATAGGAATCTTTTTAAAATAAAGACTAAAATAATCCTCTTTAATATAATTAGTCTTTTTATAATAATTATAGTAAATATCTTTCTATTTCTTCTAGATTTTCTTAATAACCTTAAGAAAAGACTATTTAATAACCTTATTTTTAATGTTCTTCTGAATTATAAAGTTAATCAAAAAAGTCTAAGTTTTCCTTTCAAAGTCATCTAACTAATTAGAAAATAAAGAATCTAACTTATAAGAATCCTTATTAGATCTAAAATTCTTAATAATTAAAATAATAAAATCTTTATAATGTTTACTTAAACTATTCAGAATATAAATAATAATAATTTAGTTAAGTAATTTAACTTTATTATAAGAGATATTATTGATAGGTTCTTTTATCTTATTTAGATATCTTTCTATAGATTTATAATTACTAAGAGTAGTATTAAAGAACTCTTCATAAATACGAAATATATTAGGAAAACTAGTTAGTTTATAGATTTCTTTTAAATAATTAAATATATTAAAAATATTAGTATTATCTTTAATAACTCTTAAAAGACTATCTTTATAATTTAGCTATATATAATTAAAAGCCTTATTATACTTACTAGTATTATTTCTAGAAATAGGCTTAGTTAAATCTATAAAGATATCTTTACTAATAAGTAAAACGTTTATATAAATAGACTAAATATTATAATTCTAAGTCTTTTTTAATTAAGGATAAAATATAACTTAGAGTTACTTATATTCTAAAATAATAATCTAAGAAAGTAAAGTAGTTATCTAATAAAGAATTAATCTTAACTCCAAAGTTGAATTAAAATACTTAGGGTCTAACTCTAATAAATTATTACTAATTGAAATATTAATTATAATATAATTCAATAGTTAATTAATAGATTAATACTCCTATAACTTATAGTAGGCTAAAGTTTAAATCTTATAAGAAATACTTTTTTATAAAGATTAGAGATAACTTAAACGTCTAATTTTTGAAAGTCTTAGTAGACTTAAGATTCTAATTTATAAAAGTCTTAACAGACCTAAGAGTTAGTTTATAAAAAGTCTTAATAGATTTAGAATATAAGAGGTTTTTAACTTCTATTTTTTAACTATCTCTTTTATTAGCGTAATAGTAAGCTTATTATCCTAATTAATATAATCTCTTTAGAAGTTCATCTAGTATTAAATTTATTAATTAAGAAAGAAAGTTAATTAGTTAGTTAAAATAAGTATAAAAAGAATAAGTTATAAAGTTTTATAAAAATAGTTAAGAGAGGTTTTCTATAGATAGATAAATATAAAAAGACTTAGGATTAGTTAGTATAGTTTCTAATATAACCTGAATAAGTATTAATACAAATATAGATATTAATATTAATAATAAGTATAAATAGAGATAAAATATAAAGAGAGAAGTTAATATAAAGCTAGACCTATAACCTATCAAACTAGTAATTAGTAACTAGTAAAAAGTTAAGAAAAGTTAGTAGCTCTTAATTATCAACAAATAAGTCATTTAGAGTAATATCTAAAAAAAATACTAATATTAATATAAATAGTAATAATAATAGGAAGTACAGGTTCTATAAGAAGTAGGGAACTTCGTAATATTAATATCTAAATAGAGTCTATTTTTAGAAACATTAACCTTATATTATATAGAGCTTTTAGCTTTATTATACTTAGGCTACTAAGTAGTCTATTTACTAAATATTCTAATATTATAATTTAATCAATTTAGAGTATAAATAATTGAGGTAGTATAACCTTAACTCTAATAATTGACTTTCTATAATAAATAGAAAATAAAGAGTTATAAGAGTAAAAGAGAATACTTAAGCCCTTAAATACCTAAAATAGGTTATTAGGATAAATATGAGTAATAGCTAAATAGCTAGAACTCTAATATATATAAAATTATTATAATAGAATATCTTAAATTCTAACTAGAAAACTTCTTTATTATTAATATTATCAATTAATTATTATTTGAATTAAGATATATTATTATAAGTAGAAGTTATTCAATTATATATTGAGAATTAAATTTCATAGTTGAATAAGTAGAAATAATCAAGTAGTATATAGATAGGTCTATCTTAGTAGAATTTGCTTTGAGAATACTAGAATACAATAACTATAAACTATTAATTTTACATATACTTATTCTAAGTTAAAGGTTTAATAGAGAAAGCTAGTTAAAAGAATTGTTCTTTATAGTTATTCCCTTATCTGAGATTGAATAAGAAAGAACTCTATAGTTTTAAATACTTATTCTTTAAGCATTATCTGAGTATTATAATTATAGAAAGATAGGCTTAATATTATATCAATATAATACAAATATCTATTATATTTATAAAGACCTTTAGTATACTAGAAGACTTTATAATATCATAATTATAAGAGTTAATAATAGTTATATCTTATAAGATCCAAACTTTTACTAGTATTTTAAAATCTTAATCTTGATTTATATAAAGACAAGTCAGAAGAAGGGAAAGTATTTACTAATATTAAACTTAATAGATATGTTTCAAGCTAAGAGAAATTGTATAATATTAAGCTTTTAGAAATTAATCTAAAGCTAGAGATATCAGGCTTCTAGAGAGATATAATATCTAAATATAGAATAAAAATTACAATTACAAAAATTAAACATAATCTTAATATAATAGAAATAAAGTCTTATATATTGTAGATAAGTAATATGAGTAAAAGTAGTATAATTCTAAATATCTTCTAGGGAAAAGAGATAAAGCTTATTTTAAAGTATAAAGGTCTAAGTTAAACCTATCTCTTAAGTATTAGTAATTTTCAATAGGTATATAGAGCTAAATCAATTAATAAAACCAAGATATAATTCAAATATATATTAGTAATTTTAGCTATATTAGTACTAATAGAGAGGGAGTAATAAACTATGTAGTAATAGCTGATAGAAGATTTGAATAAAAAGAAGGTTGATCTTAGCTAATTACTACTAGATTTCTTATTATTGTTGTTATCCTCTTTATTATTATTATATTCTCTATTTATATTACTCTTCTTATTATTATTATAATTACAAGTTCTTTAGGGGCTGTCGGAGCTAGAGAATAAGAATTAAAGATATTAATATATTATAGAGATAATATTAGTTAAACACAAAGGTAAATGGAAGAATATTAGAACAATAAAAACATAACTCTAATATAGGAATAAGTTAAAACTATTCTAGAAAGGTAATTTAGAGATTTATAAAAGTAATAATTTCCTTTTCAATAGTATAAGTTTATATTTCCTAGGTTTACTAGAGAGTAATAGTAGCTCTTGAGCTTCTCTTTAAAAGATAGTTATACTATAAAATAGTAATTACTATAGCTTTAACAGCTATAAACTAATATTTATAAGTTTGCTATTTTATTTCCTTATTCTTAACCTTAGACTTAATGTTAGATTTATTTATATAATAAACTTTAACCTAAAAAGCCTTCTTAGCTATAGTTTAAGTTCTCTTAAGATCTTATTATATTAATAAAGAATAGAAAGGTATTAGGAAATAATAATATAGGAATTTCATTTTAAGATTATAAATAATAATAATAAAGTTAGTTTTGAATAAGGAATTAACAAAAGAATAATTTAAAGTAAGACTTTTAAAAGTATTAATATAAATTATTTGAAGGAAATTTAGAATATTCTCTATAGTTACTAGGATAGCTTATAAAACAAGATAGAAATATACTAAGATATACTTTTTATTATATAGTAATATAATAAGAATATCTATTACCAATAGTTTGAATAATTAATAGAAATAGGAAAGGAGAAGTAACAGAGATAGATAGATTAGTAGTTTTATAAGAGAAAGGATATAATAATATAACTAAATAGCTTTTAGATAGTTATAAAATGGAAGTAGTAATAATAGGAAATAAGATATATAAAATTATTCCTATTACTATTATTATTAATTACTAGTATATAAATAGTATATAATAGTTTAGTACTTTCTTCTTTTAAAATATATTAAACTATAATTCCACAGTTTATATAGAAAGTTAAGATAGCTAGGATAAGATTATATGTTATATAATATAGTAGTTTAAGGTTACTATAAGATAAAAGTCTTCTTATAACTACTATTAGTTAGCCTATTAAATCAAAGTCTTATAACTTATAGAAATCTACTTTTTACTACTATGATATCTTTTCTTACTAAACCTTTAATTATAAACGTTTATAATTCTTTAACTTCTACTTCTTAGAAAGATAAAACCAAGACTTTAATAATAGCTCTATTATAATAAATAGCTACTAACTATATAGCATTAAAATATATAGTAGTTATAGTAGTTATTAGAAGCTAGCCATAAGAAATACTTCAATAGTATTTTAATAGTATTATAATAAACTTAACAAATTTATACTTAGGTTGAAAACTCTTTATTAGACTATAGAAATAGTAGTTATATAAAATCCTAATAGTAATATCTTATATAAATCCTAAAGCTTAAATCTATAATATACCTCCTACTATTTTTCTATTCTATTACTATAGTAATATCTAGTGCTAATAGCTTTAAGAATATACTAATATATCTAATTACTTAAATTAACTGAACTAATTAGAAAAATCTATTTAAAATACTTCTCCTAAGTACTATTAATATTAGATAGTTTTACTAATAAGAAAATTCAAATACTATTAATATTAAATAATCCTACTAATAAGAAGATTTATACTATATTTACCCTAAGTAATCTTATATTATATTCTTCTTCTTATTAATCTATAGAAAACCTCCTTCTTCCCTCTTTATATAGATTTATGTTTCTTTCTTTAGAATTATATAACTTCTTATCTTATACTTATTATAATATTATTATTTTGCTATCTTTCTATTTATACTTTTTGTTTTATATTCTTTTTATTATTATATTTATTATTACTACTACTAGTTCTAAACTTCTTAATAATAATCTTTCTTACTATTATACCTTTTTTAAACTTATTAGTTATACTTATAGTAATTATATTATAAAAGGTAATTCTAATAATAATAAGAGTTAACTTCTTAATATAGTTATCTCTACTTATTTTAATTCTTATTCTTAATATAATAGGAGTAACTTCTTTTAGACTGATATATTAAATTAAAGTTAATCTTATTATCAATATTTAAAGTTAAAGAATAAATATAAGTTAAACTTGTATTTCTTTACTATTAGTTCTAAGTTATATACTACTAGCTATTATATTAATCTCCTAATTATATATAGTAAGTATATTATTACTATTATAGTTCTTACTATTAATAAAAAATGTAACTCTAAAAACTACTATACTCTTATCTTTTTACTAGAATTCTCCTCTATAATCTAATATTATAATAACTACTTCTATTATACTTAATAAATATCTCTAGTTTATATTACTATTATACCTATAACTCCCTCTTTATATATTAAAAATATTCCTATATGTATCCCTATTTTTACTTTTAAATAAATTTTTACTAGCCTTAGTAATATTATATAGATAATAATAAATTTCTCTCTTTCTTCTTTCTTATTCATATTATGTTAATCTTTCTATAGTAAAGTATTATAATATATTCTAATAAATATATCATATCTTACTAATATTATAGTTATATCTCTAGCCTTATTAATACTAGCTCGCCTATTTACTACTACTATATAATTACTAGTTTCTATTACTATTAATAATATCGTACTTCTAAATAAATACTACTTATTGTTATTCCTAGTAATAAAGAGGAAGAAGAAGAAAATAATAATAAGAAAGAAAACGAATTCTAAGAATATAAAGGGGCATAGGATAATACTAATCTTTTTACTTAATTTATTCATTTAATACTTAAGAAATAAGTTTTTCAGTAATTTATATATATCTCCTATAAACTATTATATTACCTAATTTATAACCTATATAACTTTCTATTACTAGTAAATTAATATTAATTTATTACTCTTTCTAATATTTCTATATCATAATTCAAATTATAATATAGCTTTCCTATTAATAAGGTTCTTGAGGAGTTCTAATATTAAAATATTATAACCTTTCTATTTAATTAGTATATTATAGTTATAGCTTTATCCTAAAGTATTTTTTACTACTAGTATTTCTTTAACTTTATATTTTTATAAGTCTTATTATCCTCTCTAATAAAAACTTAAATAAAATTAACATGTATATCTATATACTATTGAGATAGTAATAAGCTGTCTTCTACCTATTTAATAAAGTTAATATAGAGTATTAAGGAGCTATTTATAGAGATATATAATATAATATTTAGTAAGCTTAGTATCTTAATAACTTAATATTTAAAAACTATTTAATCAAGTTTCTTACTTAGCTAATTTATCTTAATATAGTATAGTAATAGCTATATCCTATTTTTAACTTCAAACTTCCCAGCTATTTATTATATCTTATTCGTACTTATTTTATTTTATTACTATACGTATACTATTACTACCTAAATTATAATAATACTATCCTTGAAGTAAAATAAGAATAATAAAACTTATTTTAAATTAGAATAAATAGTCTATTCTACTATTTAAAAATATAAGATAAGTATAATATTAAAGCTATTTAAAAGCCTATTTAAACTAGTTCTGGTAATTAGAAAATCCCTATTATTTAGTATTAGTTAGTATATAGTAATGTAAGTTAGTTAGTCTAATTATAAGAAAGTAATGTATATTTATAAAAGTATTTAGATTTTAAGTATCACCCTTTATATTCTACCATTTATCTAGAAGTAGAAAGATATTAATACCAATTACTATACTCCTATTAATTGATAAAACATTACTTAAAAGGTATTAATTTAATTCCAATTATAATTAGTAATAATTAATATAGAGGAATTATAGAACTACTACTAGATATCTTAGAATCTTTTTATATATACTGTAATAGGCCTAGGCCTAAGGCCTTTTTTATTATATAAGTAGTACATACGTATAGGCTATAGGCCTATATCTATAGTATTCATTTTCTGAATAGCGGCAGGAGAGATATAATTTACATATTATTCTACTTTTTAGATTTTAGAGTACTACTTTTATAATTGAAATACTTTTTATACTATAGATCTATAAATATAGCATTCTTTATTTAATATATCTTTCTAGATTTTTCCCCCTATTTTCTATTACTATAAGATTAAGTTTTAAAAAAATTATTTCATTTATTTATTTTAATTATTCTAGTTTAAATAGCTAGCGCCTATTTTAATAATACTTAGAGGTAGATTTATCTCTTTTTAGTTTCTTATAAATTGAAATAAGGAAGTATTCTTATACTATTTTAAATAGATTGAAGTTAGAAGATATAATATAATATTATTATCCTAAATTACTAAATAATACTAAAAACCTTAAGACTTATAAATAGAGGCTTTTTAAATCTTAATAGTTATAATAGGCTTATTTATAAACCTAATACTAATAAATAATAAAAGATAATAGCTATATTCAAACTATAAATTAATAAGAATATAAAAAACCTTAAAAATAATATAAAAAACCTAAAAACCTATCTATCGTTTTTATAAAATAAAGCTAAACCTTTAAATTTAACTTAAAATAGGTATTTTTAATTTATAATAATATAATAGAAAGGTAAAAAAGAATCTTATCTTAATATAATAGAAAACTTTAAAAAAGTCTTATAAGACTAATAAGTCTAGTAAGACTAACCTATTAACTTTTATTAAGAAGTAGCAAAATAATTAAAAAGAAAAAGTAAGTTAATAAAACAATAGATTACTTATAAATAAAAAAAGAAGATATATAGAGAGGAATAATAGGATGTATAACTATTATATAATAAATTATAATTAAAGTAATTAAGAGATTAGGATATAACGAAAATAAGTCTAATTCTTAAGAAAATTAATACGAAAAATAGACAAGTAGATTTATAGACCTAACCCTATATAGAAATATAAGTTAAATATTTTAAGAAGTCTGAAAAGAAAAATGTTAAGAGGATAAACCTTAATTAAAGAAGCTGCTTTTATATATATCACTAGAAGAAATTCACTTTATAATAATATATTAATACTTAAAAAATACTTAAAATACAATAATAGTAATAATAACTACTTAATAGTTAACTAATAATAAAAAGAAAGCTTTTAAACTTCCTTATCTAATTATAATAAAACCCTTATTCAATAAACTAACTCTTAAAAAGATTTAACCTTATATAATAACTATTACTAATAAATCTAAAGATACTTCTTTATCTAATTATAAAAACAACTATAGTATTTAAATACCTCCTATATAAGTTTCTAATAATTTACTTAACTACCTAATAATTATAAGAGAATTTATAATATTCTTAAAGTTAATTATAACTTAGTTAATAATAGCGAAAATAGTTCTTTAGTTTGAGAATACTCCTAAGTTTATAGGAAATAATATTTCTAATTTCCTAGATAACTATAAAACTATATTAAAGATCTTTAGTAAGCTAGAATATAAAATAATTACTAAAATTCCTTTTTATTATAATATATAGTATAAATATACTATTACAATTATAGTAGCTAATAAGTATACCTGGAAGGATACTAGAAATATTCTTATAAGAATCTATAGTATTACTAACCCTATAGCTAACTATAATTTTAATAAGAAATCTCACACTATAAGCTATAGTACTAACCTAGTTTTAGATAACTTAATAAGAGTAGTTAATTATTTAATTACTATAAATAATTTCTAGGAAAAAGTAAGAGTTTGTATAGATATTATTTTACTTAATACTACCTTTATCTATATTTCCCTATATTAATTCTTACTCCTAGCCTTTAAAGATATTACTAGAGACTTTTACTATAAGATTTCTTAATTAGTTAAAATATCCTAGGTTTCTTTTAAGTATTTACTATCTTAATAAGTTAGAAATTAGATTTTTCTAAAGTAGTTAACTAGCCGATTTATCCTTACTATATTAATAACTATATTTACTAACTTAACTTCTTAGTTAAAAACTATAAAAGCTACTAAGAAAGCCTAGATTATTATAAATAAGTTTAATAATAATAATAAATAGCTCTTATCTTAATTCAAAGACTTAAATCTTAACTAATTAATGTTTATTAGGATAAAGACTAGTTTTTACAAACTTATAGATAGTTTTAAAAAAGCCTAGGAATTAATAACTAAGTTATATACTATAGATATAAGTAATAGTAATAGTTATAAGGTTTATACTATAGATTTATAAGTTTAATATAATACTAACTATAGAAAACAGTAGTTTTACAGTAGAAGTAGTAAGTTTTAGAATTAAGGCGGCTTCTAGTATTATAGTAAGTTTTAGGACTAATTCATATAGAATTAATTTATAGTATATTACTAATATAACTTAGATAGTTACTAGAAACTTCGCTATTTTCAGCTTATTTAGTATACTTCTAAAGAGATCTACTATTTTAATTATAATAACTACTACTATTAGGTTAGTAAGATCTATCTAAATTTAAAAAAGGTAGAAAGTAGTATTATATAAGATAATTATACTAATAAGTAGCCTAATTATAAGATAGGTTTACTATTTATTACTAAGAGATCTTATATTTACCTTATTAAATTACTAATAATATCTTATAGTTAAATATAGTATTCTAATTTTTAAATATTATTCTAAAAGTATAAATAAGCTTAAGTATAATAGTAATTTATTAAAATAAAATTTTAAAATGAATAATAGACTATTTAGATCTAATTAGTAATATTACCCTTAGTAAAAATCTTAAAAAAAGAATAACTTATATTAGAAACAAAATTAGACTAAATAGAAGATATTTATTTTATTCTAGATATTATTATAATTAACTAGTTATTTAGAGAAGAAGTTAGAGAAATTTTAAAAAGAGTTTTAGAGAGGATAGGAATAAAAAATATAAGAATTATAGATAGATTAAAACTAACTAATAATGACTATCTAC
The DNA here is from genome assembly GCA_000350065.2 of Colletotrichum orbiculare MAFF 240422. NCBI lineage: Eukaryota > Fungi > Ascomycota > Sordariomycetes > Glomerellales > Glomerellaceae > Colletotrichum > Colletotrichum orbiculare. The sequence continues at coordinate 1,685 of AMCV02000024.1, read as the reverse complement.
TATATAACTTATATAAACTAAAGACTACTATACTTTTAAACCTAATTAAGATTTATTATAAACTTATATCTATATAAATATTTAAAAATATATAAATAATAAAACTTATATTTAATAATAAGGAAATTTTACTAATTACTAAAAAGTTTATTTATTTACTAAATATGAAGAAGACTAGCTAGATAGAAACCTCTAGCTTTACTATCTTTTTAAATAAAAGAAACTAGAATCTTATATATTATACTTATTATAAAAAAGTTAGTAAGTAAGTCTTAGTCTTAGAAGAGTTATTTTATTATAACTAATTTACATATACTTAAAATAACTATAAATATATAAAGGCTATTATAAATAGGTATCTTAAAAATAAAAAAGTATAAGATATTTTCCTTCTTATAAATAAAAACTTTATAGTATTCTATAATAAAATTAGAAAGTAAAACTAAGTAATTTAAAAGTAGATAGAATATTAGAACTATAAATATACTTAGCTATAAGTAATAATATTACCCCTACTTTTAGAGATACTTAGTAATACTAAAGCTATATATTCATAAGTTTAATCTAATTAAGTTATATATAGTTATAATATTAATATTAAAATAGTAGGTTTAATAGTAGAAGTAGTATCTATAGTAGACTATATAATAGTAACTTTAGTAATAGTCTATAACTTTATTATAATATATTTCTAGATTAATATCTAATTCGTAAATCTAGTAGGTTTTAAAGTCTGAAGAATTATTAATATAGGCTTAATAATTAATATTATTTCTAAGGAATATATATAGAAAGTTAATTTATAGTCCTATATAACCCTAATAAGATTAGGTTTCTATAGTATTACGGATATTAAGTATATAATAGATTTTATTAAAATAATAATAGAAGACGTCTAGCTAGATAATTATTATATATCTAATATTAGATTTTTTATTATATCTAAAAGTTATATTAGAAAGTCTCTAGTTCTAGACATCTTATTTATTATTAAGATAAAAATAATATTAAATTATACTCTAAATTAGATAGTTAGAGTATTTTAATTTAGAAATAATAAATTTAATATCTTATTATTATTCTATACTTTTAATTTAATAGTAAAGTTGTATAATATTATTATAGATATAAGAAGTTCTAATTAGATTTAAAAGTTATATAACTTATTTCTTCTTTTAGAAGAAGGAAACTAATAGCTTCTACTAATAATTCTATATTAATAAATAGGTATTTTCTTATAAGAAGAAATAGTTAATATAAAAAAAAAGAAGAAGGAAAGTTAGATATACTACCCCCTAGCTTTAAATTAAACTTTATAAATTTTATATTATAGTTATAAGACTAAGTATTTAAAAAAGTCTAAGTATAACTAGATAGTAATAAAGAAGTTATTATAATAATTAATAATTTAGAGAAAGAATTTTAAGAGATTTTAAAAGTTTTAATTTACTAAGTAATTAAGCTAAAGGTTTATAAGATTTATTATATTATTATATCTCTTAGGAAATATAATTTAAACTACTTATCTTATAGTAAGAAATTTTTTTTATAATTTTTATAAACTTAAAATATTAGTTTAATAAGTTTTAGTAAAACAAAAGAAGAATTAGAAGAATTCTTATTATAAAAGTTATAAAATAGTAGTAATATTTAATACTATACTAAAAAATTAGAAGACTTCTAAA
>AMCV02000023.1:1335810-1347225 GCA_000350065.2 Colletotrichum orbiculare MAFF 240422 | reverse complement strand
CTTCTAAAGTCTTTATAAATATTAAAGGTTTTTCTTATAATATATTATATAAGAATTCTTATAAAAAAATAAGTTTTTATTCTTTATTATTAGGGATTAATAGAATATAGTAATCTATTTCTAATTAGCTAGGGAGTAATTAGTATATTATATTTAAATAGAAGAAATTAAAGAACCTTTTTAAGATATTTATAAAGATATAACTTCTTAAGTCTACTTCTACTTTTAGAATTAATACTTTCTTAATATCTATTAGGCTAATAAATATAACCTAATAAGAATTTAATATATTGTTAATATACTATATAATATACTAATAGATAAATATAAATAAATTAATACTAAATAGGTAGGTTAATTAGATTTCTTTTAGTTTTACTAATTTATTTTAATATTCTAAATAGGTTATTATATTACTTCTCTTATAAGTTATCTATTACGTTTTAGTATTATAAATAATATAATTATTTTCTATTTATAGCTATTTAAAGTATAAGAATAATAAGAGATATTTTATAATATAAATATAGATCTTCTATATATAATTACTAATTCCTAATATTAAAATAGCTATTTTCTAAATATTATTAGATCATAGTTTAATAATATATCTTTTTATCTATTCTATTAATTTCTTAATTAGTAAGAAGTAAAGTTATTTTATAAAAAAAGTATTAATAATAATATAAATATTATAATTTATATTAATAAGTATATTAATAGAATAATTTCTATTAATTCTAGTTTAAATAATAATTAACTATTAGCTACTTATTTATTCTTTTTCTTATTATTTTCTCTATCTTATTACTTCTACTTCTATTAATTTTAAAACTTAATTTTACTATAGAGTTACTTTTTTTCTAAATCCTTATTATTATTAAATAGAAGAATATTATCTTTCTAATTATTTTTAATACGATTTATAATAATTATAATATTTATAATTTCTATAATAATTTTGTTATATTTTTATATTATATAATTCTTACAAATATAGTTTTTCTTTTTATATTTATAGTATTAATAAGTATCTTAGTAATTCTTCATATATTCTTTAGTAATAGAAGAAGAACTATTAAAACTTCAATATTATTATTATTATTTAAATATTCTAGTTATTATTATATTATTCTTTATATTATAAATAGTAAATTTTTAATAAGATAACTAGTAATAAGTAGGTATTCTTTTTATATATTTAAGTTTCTAAGTTATATCTTAGATTTTTAATAATTAGAAGTTATATTTAATAATAAGGTTAATTATAATAAATAGTTCTTTAAAATAGGAGAATAATATAGCTTCTAGTAAGAAAATCTAGATTATATCTAGCTATATATACTTCTTAATATTAGTTGGGATTTTCTTAAATTATAATAAGAAAGTAATTAAGTATTTATTTTCCTTCTATTAGAAGTTCTATAGTTAGATAATAGTATAAAATTAGTTATTTAAGTCTAGATAAGGTCTTTTAAAATAATTTATAAAATTATTTAAGTTATAAGAATTCTCTAGTTTTCTAACTATATAAAAAGTCTTAACTCCTTATTAAAGATTAAAGTTTAAATAAGAATAGATTAAATATTAATATTCCTAATTATTATTAAAAAAGTAGTAATTAACTTTAAACTTAGCCTTTATCTATTAGGTTTATATTTAATATTCTTTTTACTTATTTAAAAACTTTAGAAATAAGAAAAGAAACCTTTTCTACTAATTAGTTACTAGTAGAAATATAATAGTATTATTAATTCTAAAAATTAATATTTTAATAGATATTATCCTAAGGGTTATTAGAATATCTTATTATAAGTTAAAAATACTTATTATAATAACTACTTAGGAGTTACTACTTACTATAATCTTTTATCTTATTTATTTATATATAAATTCATTAATCTTTAAATAGAAAAAGTCTAAAGTATATTATAATTATTATTAAAATAGTTTACTTATAGGATTACTATTTATAAGGATATTTTAAAGAATTCTAATACTTTCTATTATTTTTTATATTAATTAGTTAATCACTTGTTATATAGTATTATATTTTGAAAGCTTTATTTAACTAAATTATAGATTTAATTAGTAAGAAGTTATATTCTACTTAGTACTATCTATATAGTAAATAAAACTAAATTCTAAATATTTAAAAGGCTAGATCTAGATTTATTTGACTATAAGTAGTATAAAATATTATTTATTTAGAATTAAGGGGTAAAAGAAAAGCCTTTATAAATACCTAGAAAAATCTATATATATAGTACTACCTGGGGCTTATTAAGGCTCTATTTAAATAGGAGAGTTGTTAACAGATACCTAGGTATAGCCCTAGCTAGTTATTTAGGCGTAGTTTGTAATATCTTTTTAAATAAGCTTTTATTTATAAAATAGATATAGATAGTTATTTAGAATAATATAATATAAAATAAAAGATTATATATATAGAGATATATAATTAGTTAATTTATTATAAACTATATATATAGTAATACTAAGTATCTCAATATTTTAAGTAGCTATAGTAATTATAGTATAATTTAACCTTAAAGTCCTATAGTTTAATATTATTAATATATTTCTAAATATTATAAGAAACCCTAATAAACTTCTAATAATAATTAAACTATTAGATAGATTTAAAATTATAAGGAAATATACTAAGTTTAAATAAGTTCTTTATAAACTTTAAAATATACCCCTTCTTTAGTATAAAGTTTTCTATACTATTCTTCAATTATTAAGCCTCCTACTATATCTAGAAAAACCTTATCTATTTAAAGATAAGAATTTAAATATCTATATTCTTTTCTATATAGATAACATTCTTTTCTTATACTATAAAGTAGCTAAAAAATACTTTTAAATTTATTATAAATGTAAAGTATACTTATAAATCTAAAAAGTAAAATCCTATTTAGTACTTCCTAGGAATTTAAATAATAGGAAATTAATAATATTAGAAGATTTACTTAGTTTACAATATATATATTACTACAATTACAGAATACTTCAATTTTAAATATAAGATAATACTTATAATACTACTTCTAATAGTATTACTTACTATAAATAGTAATTAAACTATTATAAGGCTACCCACTAAGTAGGGGGCTGAACACGTAACACACTATAGTAATTAAACTACACCTTAAGAAATTTATATATACTAAATAAAAATAGATTTAACTCTTTATACATTAATTATGATATAACTAGATATATTATTTATATACTCTCTACTTTTAAAATACCTTATAAATCTTTCCTAAGTATATTAAGATACTATTAATTATATAATTTAATATTTCTATAGAATAAGATTCCTAATACTATAGTTTAAAAGCTTAAGAAATATTAATAAGATACTTTAAATACTCCTAGTTACTAGACATACTTCTTTTATAAACTATAAAGAAACTTAAAAATTAAATTATAATTGTATTATTTCTTTATTTAGAAGATTAATCTAATAGAAAGCTACTTAATAAAATATTATTATAATATTAAAAATTAAAATAAACTTCTTAATTTTAAATATACTTTAAAAGGGTAATAGTATTAAAAGAACCATTTCAAGATGTCAAATTTAACTTCGGAAATATTTAGAAAATCTATTATAATAACTATTAAACTATTAAACTAATTATTTTAAATAGTAAATATCTATCTACTAAATTTCAATATATAACTATTTGATAAATATAACTATATTAAGAATATTTCAAAAAGAGTTTTAAAATAATCTATATACTTATAAATATAATACTAATAGATAAACATATAAAAAACCTAATTTAAATAAAATTTAAATAATTCAGAATACTTCTCAACTTTATAGATCTATAAGTAATATTCTTAAGACTAATTAAAATAGATAAATAGGTTTCTTAGAACTATTCCTAACTATTTAAATAATATATATAGATAGTTTAAATTCCTAAAGTTTAACTATTTAATAAAATATTTTAATAATACTTATATGGAAAGTTGGAAAATAGTAGAATTCCCCGAGCTATTTATAAAGAATAAAGCTTTCTATTTAAACTTATATCTAATTTAAAATAGACCTCTTAAACTTAGAATTCTAAATAAATAAGTAAAATATGGTAACTAATATGTACAAATTAATTTAAAGAAGTATAGAAAATTAATTATATCTTCTAGAAAAAAGGCTTAATATAAGTACCTATCTAAGAAATAGAAAGGACTTATTGAAACTAATTATTAAAATATTAAAACTAAGATTCTAACTTCTAAAACTACTAGAAACTATTTAAAATCTAAAACTCTAATTTCTAAATCTTCTAATAACTAGTTAAAATATAAATTCTTAATTAATAGAAAACCTAATTAAAATACTAGGAATAAGCCTAGTAGTAGAAAACGAAATAAATAGTAACACTTAAGATAACTAAATAATAATAAATTATATAATAATTAGAGTTCTAATAGTAGACTTAGAAATACTTCTATTTTTAAATAAAAGTAATTTGAAATCTTTCTACTATTTAGACTAAAGTTTAAATTAAAATAACTTCTTTATTTTACTAATCTTTTTATTCTTTAATTATATAAAATTAGATTTAAAATTCAAATATAAGCTAAATTAATTACCTTATTATTATTAGAAATCTAAATAGTAATAAGAAATTTCTTAAAAGTTTCATAAGTTCTATTAGAAATAAAGATATAAAAACCTTTTAAATTAATCTTATATTAATAATAATAATTAGAAGGTAAATTTTAGTTACTAGTTCTAATAGTATAAAAATAATTTCTATAAGAAAGTATAAAGTTTAAGTAATAAATAGTATAAAGAATAGTTTAAATAAACTAAATATTACTAATAATCTTTACTTTAAAAAGTAAAATATTATATATTTCTATAGTTTTATCTAAATTACCCTTTTGAGAAAGAATAAACTTTATTAGAATATACTTAGTAATAATAGACTTCTTATTCAAATTAACTAATCAATACTTAATATTCTTAAGTTAATATTTAAAATTGTTTATTTTAAAAAAAGCCTCCTAATTTCTAACTTAAATAGATTTCTTTATAGACTTAAATATAATTTTAATATACTCCTTTAAATATTTAATAAGATTATTAATATTATCTTCTTTATTCTTAATATTACTAATAATAAATTTAATCTCTTCTTACTCCTCTTTGATAATTAAAAGCTTACTAATTAGATTATTTTTTTATTTTTAAAAAGTAGAAATAGAATAAGAATTTTCTTAGAATATCTTTAGAAATATTTAACTCTAACTAACTTCTTTATTATAATAATAGTCTTCTTTAAAATACTAACTTTAATATTATTAATCTTAGGTATTTTAGAAATTCAAAATAAAAGTAAAAATATTAAGTATTCTAGTAATTTAGGAAACTTAGTAAATTATAACTAATTATATAATTTAAATTAATATATTTTAATTTTATATTATTATTTAAATAGGAGGGGCTAATAGCTTGCTCTCTACTGTGACTATTAGTAGATATGTTACCCCTTGAAGTATAACTTTAGCTTTCCTACCCCCCTACTAACTACTATAGCTAGCCCCTAGTTAATTTAAAGCTAAACCCCTTATAGCTATAACTAGTATACCTACTTTATATCAACTTTTTTAATAATAAATAACTAATAACTCTTTTTATAATAACCTTATACCTTTTTACCCTTATGTCTTTATAGCTATATATAATTTAGATATCTTAAGATATTTAATTATTACTAACTATAAGCATTCTATTTAAATATTTATTATAACCTCAATATTTATAACCTTAATATCCTTATTATAAACTAAGCCCTACTTACCCTTAAGATAAGATTTTATATTATTAATATAAAAGTTTTCTACTACTAATATAAACTAACTTATAATTTCTGTATAAGTGTAATAAGACTTAGCCTATTCTTATTAGTAAATAATCTTGATATATTAAATATAGTTAATATATAAATAATACTTATATAGATGTAAATACTTCTAGTATAACTAAATAGCCTTTAAAACCCTTATAATTATATTATTATAATATTCTAAAATATCTAATAACTAGTATTATAATAAGGTATTAATATTAGGGTATTATCTAATTGATACTTAGTTTCTAATATTACTAGCTTAGTATAATATTTTATAGGATAACTAGACGACTTTCTTTTAAATATCTATAGGCTACTTATTAATTATAGTATTTAGAATAATTTTATTAAAACCTAGTCCGATATACTAATAGTTTTAGTTATAATAGTTATAGCTAGATATTTCTATATCTATCTTATAATTATCTTTTTATAAGTAACTATATAGATTTTAAAGAGATTTCAGTTTTATTATAAAAGTATAATTATAGAAGAATGATAGATTATAGAATACCTAGTTCTTAGTATTCTATTTTATTCTATCTTAAGAAGTTTATAAAAGTTCTTAACCCTATAACCTTAGTAGTTATTTTTAGCTATATATATTAAACCCTAATTTCAATAAAACTCTCCCTATATAGATTATTACTACGAGGTCTTCTACTACTATAGGGTTGAATATTAGAACTAGAGGTATAATTATCTATAATAATAGGTAATTTCATTACTATTTTAACTAGTTGTAAGCTAGTATTAGTATAAATACTATTATTAAATAAAATTTATAGTTAAATCTATATATAGAGTGAAAAGCTTGGATACTAGTCTAGGTATAGAGTAAAAATAATTAAATTATCATTTAGATATTAAATCTATCTTAATTAGATAAATATTTACAATATTCATAATCTAAATTTAGATCTTAAAACTTAAATAGTTATAAATAAAATTAGTAAAATTAATAAGAATATTAATACTAAGAAGTAAAAAAGAAAGACAATAATTTTAAATTTAATTAAATAATATATAATCTAAAAAAAGATATTAAATAAAATACGTTTCTTAAAAAGAATAAAGAAGAGCATCTTAAGTAGTAGAAATATTGTTAATATTAAAGTAAAAATAAAGAATACTATATATAACCTTTAATTATAATTTCGAAGTATTTTTTAAATTAAAATTAATAAGTATCCCTTTAAACTTAGGGATAAACAATAAGAAAACTAGTATAAAATTACTTAATAAAATATTTAAATTAAATTATATTAAAAAGTTAATAATAATATTCAATAGATTATTATTAACTATTTTAATTTTAAGAAGTCTAACTTATAATTAGAATATTAGCAATAACTAAAAGTTATTATTATATTAGAAGTTAATATATAGAAGTTTTTTTATTGATATATATTACTAATAAGTATAAGAAAGTAACTATTAAAGATATTAATATATAGAAGAAGAAAGAAACTAATAGGTAAAGAAATAACAAAAGGATTATTTATAATACTTAAAAATTAAATAAATAATAATTTTGAAACAAACTAACTAATTGTTCTTATTAAAAATAAAATAAACAATAGTTAAATATATAATGAATTATAATAAGTTTATTATAATAAAGGATTTCTTTTATTTAAATACTCTAAAGTATATTTTAAGAATATTTACATACTTTTATTTATAATAGTATATTATTTAGAATAGTTTATAAAATATAAGGTTATTTCTAGTAGTTCTACTACTAGAGGGGGATATAAGAATAAGTATAATATAGAATCTACTAAGTAGTTATATAAGGATTATATAAAATCTAACCGCTCTATTTATATATATTTAAGTGCTTCATTCTAGTTTGAACAAACCATACCTTTCAACAACCTACATTCAGACTACATACCGTATTATTTATTCATTATATATATATAATAATTAGGATCCAAAAGAATTTTTAATATTAGAAGATCTTTTTGAATAATATAGTTATAATATAAGTAATATTTATACTAGTTATTATAATATAAATCTCTAAAATAAGTATACTCCTAATAACTTTTTGATGTTTTATGGAAGAGTAGTATATAAAATTACTATAGAAATTAAACTAATTATTACTAATAGTAGTCTCTTAACTTAAAATTATTATAAATCCTAATTAAGATAAGAAGTTAGTATTATTAGTAAATAAGCTATTAATAAAATGTAAAAATATACCTTAGAAAGATTAGGTAATATAAAGTTAAGGTTATAATTAAAATACTTAATATACTATTTAAGGTATTTATTAAGTATAATAATATTACTACCTAAAGGCTATTATTCTTATATTATATAAGAGAAGTTAAATATTATTTTAAATTAGTATGTTTAAATATAATATATCTTATATATATATTATTTAATATATATCTTTTTAAGTACTTTAGGTATAATATATATATTAATTAAGGCGAGCTTTTACGCTTAGTATTTTTAGTATAAATAGAGAATATTATCATTAAGTAATAAGATACTTCTATCAAATACTAATAGTATTACTTTTAAGAGGACTATTTTAGGTTTAGCTTTAAATAAAGCTTTGTAGAACTCCTTATCTTTATAATATAAAAAGGTAGTATTTAAGAAGCTAGAGATATTATTAGTTTATATACTTATAAGGCTAAAGGTATTATTTTAGGATATAAGATGAGGAAGTATAAATTATATATTAATATCTCTATTTATAACTACTCTTTGTAATACTTAGAATAAATTACTTATTATTAAGTATTAGTTTTAATAAAACTATATAATAGTTTAATACTAATTATAATAAAGTCTAAAGAGTATTAATCTTTAAAATATAAAGATAATTTAATTATAAGATACCTTATAAACTTTATTTTAACTTAAGTATAAGTTTATATGATATTATAGAATTATCTTATTATACTAGTATACTAAAAGAGAATTAGGGCTATAATTAAAATTAGCTACTAGCTCCTTTATTAAATTATTAGTAATTATATTAGTATTTTAAACTTATTATTATTTCTAAAGTTTTGGATTGAAAGTCTTAACTTCTTATATACCTTATTAATATCTTTATTCTCAATTTTATTAATAATATAGAACTTAAAGTATTTATAATCTTTATAGAAGATAAGGTTATATTAGATAATCTCTATAATATTATTAGTAATAATATTCTTAACTTTCTTTTAATTAATCTTTTAAATAGTAGTCTAAGTATTATAATAACACTTTTTTTATAGAAGTTAAGTATTAATATTATATTAAACTATTCTTTAGTTATAAGATATATTATAAAATAAGGTTTTTAGCTAAAGCCTAGAGAAAATAAATTATTTTTATACATTATAAGATTTAAAGTTAGTTAGATTTAAAGTACTCAAAATTAAAGTAATATATTACTAATTATTTAAATAAGGAGGAGATTATTATTATTAATAGTAGTAGTGTTACTATTATTTATAATAATAGTAATTTATAGTATTTATTAAGTATTCTAAAGCTTTATAAAAATAGCTATAGATAGAATTAGAGTATTACTATAAGAATATATATCTTTATATAGTGTTAGGTCTCTTATAATAATAATACAAACTCTTATCGATTTCTTATAAATACTTTTAAATATTAATATCTTAAGAAGTATGAGTATTTTGAAAATATAATATCGGTTATACTATACTATAAGGCATATAGTAACTATACCTATTACTATATACATAGTAGTATACCTTTCACGCCCCACTAGTAATAAATACTAAGTACTTAATACTAGCTATAGTTAATCGTATAGTAATTAGTAAGTAATTATTATACTATAGATCTAGAGCTTTATATAATACCTCGTACTATATAATATAGGAATAATAATAACAAATAATTAGAATACTACTTTATATTTATATAATAAAATTATATATAATATATATTACCTTCTAGATAAACTACTATTAATTAGTAGTTAACCTTTTTATTATACTACTATACTATAAATTAATAAAACCTATTATAATAAAAGAAGTAATTATAAAAAACTTTATATCTAAAGTTTATATAAAATAAAAGATCGTAAGATTTATTATTTAAACACTTTAGATTCTCTTTATTTTAAAATCTTACTAAAAACCTCTAAATTATATATTAACCCTTTATAAATAGCTATTATTATAATACTAATAATTATATTTAATTTAGTTTTAAAATAAAATACTCCTTAATAACTACTATTAGGAAGCTAATAACTATACTGAGTTTTTACTTATAAGAACATATTTAGTAAACATAATAACCCTCTTCAAACTATTACTAGAGTTTTAATACTAGAAATTTATAATATCTCTAATCTTAACCTTTTAAGAAACCTATATAGCTTCTTAAAAATTCTTTTAATATTCCTATTTTTATAATACTATCTAAATTAACCCCTATAGGTCAGATACTTACTCTAAATACCCCTATACTTATAATAATAATACCCTTAAGTATCCTTATTCTTATAAAATTCTATTAATATTTTAATCTAATACTTTTTAGCTAAATTCCTATTCTTAATTATAGAAATATTATAAATAAAAACTCTATAGAAATCTCTATTTATATAATATACTAAATAGCTTTCTATATATATATAAGATTCTATAANTCTAGAATTCTTTTAGATATTTAAAAGTAACTTTAAAGATTAGTTTCTAATAACTTAATAACTTATTGGTATCCTTATAATATACTATTTTAGAAACTACTTTATAGTATATAATATCAAAATCAATATAAATAGTAATTAAATCTTTATAATATTATACTAATTATCTTAATAATAAGAATTTACTTTATAAACTTATAAAGAACTTTAAAAGATTCTAAAATATTATATTGACCTTAAGAATAATGTTAAGAAATACTTTAAATAAATTAATAATTTTATATTAGAAGAATTAGATTTTATTCTACTTTTTATAATATTTAATTTAAAATTAAATATATAATATTAGTAATATCTTTATAATAAGAAGTTAAGAGGAAATACTTATAATTAATTTAGATAATGTATATATTTATAGTATAAAATAAGAGATTTCTATTATAATAATTCATCTTACCTATCTCTTATTTAACTACTTTAGAACTTTTCTAATATTAAGAAGACTACTAAGACTTTAGTTAAGAATAATCTTAATATTATAAATATCTCTTATATTTTACTTCTACTACTTCTTTTAATAATATTTTAACTAAATATATTATAGACCTTATAAAACTATATAATAAAAATATAAAGTATAGTAGAAACTTATATAATATATTTAAAATAAAGATTTATATTTTTTATAATTACTATTTTAAACTTAGTATTTTATATTATATATAAATTAATATATTTTTAATTATACTAAAAGATTAAACTCTTAAATATTACTTTAAATACTTAAGTAACCCTAGTTTTAACTAATAGTTCAAATAGATGACTTACTATATTAAGAACTATTTGAAAAATAATCAATATTAATAGTTATATTTT